>JAUMGZ010192974.1:0-13082 GCA_032359645.1 Pododesmus macrochisma | reverse complement strand
TTCATTGTTTGACGCAGTTATTGTTTGTTTGTCAATGCCTCTCGTTCTGTTGATCCTATTCATACTGTTTTTTTTTTGAAAGGTTGAACTTATTATATGAAGTGATATAATTATTTAATATAAATTTGTTAATTTGTTATATTTTCGCTTTCAGACCACATTCGGAGTACTTTATTGGGTATAGTGACATTTCCAGTCCTCTGAAAATACGTGGAATCAATGCTCTTCAGTATTGGACAAACTGGGAAAATGGTCAACCTAATGGCAATACTTATGAGTGTGTTTGTGTCTATAATTCAAAGTGGTATGATGTGTCATGTTCTTCAGTGTATCGTGCTGTGTGTTCTCATTACACACGCCAGATAACAGGTAGTGTGTAATTGTGTATGTCGTATATTTTATTAAGTTGAATATGTTGATCAGAAAGTGCTCGATTAAGTACCGTATGGTATTAATTTAATTTAATTGTTTTCTTTAGATGCTAACGCAACATTTTCCAATTGTCCAGACGAATCATTCAAACACTTATTAGAAACTGGTGAAGGAATATGCTATTGGACGATTTCTTCTCAGCAAAATGTAAATGATTCTGAAAGCATTTGTAATGAAGACGGTGGAGTTTTAGCATACATACCGGATGTGATGGCTTCAAATGTTGTCAATAACTTACTCAAGTGAGTCCTATAAGTTTGTTGGCTATACGCTCAAGTTGACGAACAACGATGTACAAGCAAATTATGTTGAGTTCAAAAATACCAGTACCAAAATTCTTTAAATCCCGAATTGAAATTTATAGATTGAATGCATGCCATATGATGTATTAATTTTGGGGAATTTAGCATAAAATTTCCAGTGAAACGCGAATTATGTATTATGTAATAATACATTTCCAAAGTAATAATTGTAAGTGAAATATGACTATATCAGTGTCTATTTCGTAAATGTATACCGATACGTATATTGACCTGCATTGCATGAATGTTATATGCCGTGCATTGAAACTTTTATGTATGTATTCGAAATCTCGATAATTAAAAAAAAGATGAACAAAACAATATTAATAGAAAAACAACTCAAAATCTTATTTTGCTGAACAGGTAGAAAGAAACAACTTAGAAATAAAGAATAAGCGTTCAGATTTTCTATATATGTTATTACGTGAATAATGACTACATTGTATGAAGTTTGTTTCATAATGCCTTACACTTTCAAAATCATTTCCTATCAGTAATAACACTAATTGTTATGGTCTTGTGCATTATTTTTTTTTAATGAGAGATTTTAACCATCATGTGTGAAGCCATTTGAGAGTCGTTAGGCTATGAACACGACGGTCGCGTTTTATATGTTCCCTTGGGATTTTCCGTCTTATCTTGGGGGTATTTATATTCCTTCCCGAGCATATATTTGCTGTATATTTGGTAATCTCTCATTTTATGATATGTCAATCTGTTTTGACGAAAATGTGGACACGTGTTTACTTTAACATTTGTGAATACTATTCACTATACTCGCTTCATATGGGAAGTGTGTGTAGTAATAAATGTTATTTTTTAAAATCTTCAAAATCATACTGCATTTAAATTAAAAATGTGTTCACCAGATTAGTGTCACTTGCCCCGACTGCTCGGTATGCTCAGACACATCACTTGCCAAGTTTGGCCAGTTAGTTGAGCACGAGGCGGTTGAAACCTGCGAATTATCTGTTTGTTTTATTGGGGTATAACGTCTCTTCAACTCATGTTAAGGTTTTAATGAGACGGTGTCTGTTGATGGTAGTGCGCACGGGTGGCGACTTTAAAGTGCTGTCTCAATGAAATACCACGCCGCAGTCACATTGACATTATACTTCACTCGGTCACTTGATCATGCCACCGAGCCAGATAGTCCTTCTTTAACCCAGGACAGCCGAGCGCTTAGCAGGGAGCGCGAAGATTACCTAATTTAAACGTCTTAGGTATGACGCGGCCGGGATTCGAACCCACCTAACGGAACACGAAACAAACGCTCTGCCGATGAGCCATAGCCAGTGAACTATTTGTAGAAATCAATTTATTTCTCTTGAAGATATATTTATAAAGATCTATTAATAATATTTAAAATTTTAAAAAATTAAATATATAATTCTCCCTCGGGTTTTTTCGTACACGGAATTGAGCTAATTATTAAAGGTATTTATAATATTGATGTACTGATAGTTCCAGATAATCCAATCTCTCATTTGTTGAGAAACAGGTCAGTGCACAAAGACAAACTTGTAACAACACAATGGCAAACTTGAAGTATCTGTATTATTCCATGATTACGAAATTTATTTTTCAATTCACTCGACAAATAAGTTATATTATCACATAAAACTTTTAATACTTGCACCGATCCATTAATAATCTTTTACTCATTTCTTTTGTAAATAGGACATTAAATGTCTCCCTTTATCGAACATATACACTATGCGATGTATTATCCTTTCATATTCTGTAAACTATGTTAAGTTGTATTGATGTTAATAAAGTATTTCTGATATATAAATTATATTCAGAATATATGAAAGGTTCAAGAAAAGCTAACTGTTAATTCTGGAAGGGTTTAGCCACGTTAAGTGAACTGATATCCTCATTTAATTCAGGTTGTTAATTTGTTATTTTTTCGTTTACAGACATAATACGGAATACTTTATTGGGTATAGTGACCTTCCCAGACCACTGACAATACTTGGAAGTAATGCATTTCAGTCTTGGGCAAACTGGGAAAATGGTCAACCTAATGACGATAATAATGAGTGTGTTACTGTCTATGATTCAAAGTGGTATGATGTGCCATGTTCTTACTGGCGTCGTGCTGTGTGTTCTAATTACACACGACAGATAACAGGTAATATGTATGTTTGTTTTATGTATTGTACAATGGGATACCTAAACATAAAATTATATATTTAATACTTATAGTTTCTCGTAATACACGTATATTGAAATGAAAAATAATATAATGTATGACATGACATAACATGATTCGTCCGTTGAGTCAGTAGTAGTCATATCACATCATATTTTATTTAATTGTTTTCTTTAGATATTAACGCCCAAGTTTCAAATTGTCCAAAAGAATCTATCATTCACATTCTGGAAAATGGGGAAGCAATCTGCTATTGGACCATTCCTTCTATTCAAAATGTACAAAATTCTGAAAGCAAGTGTAATAATGATGGTGGAGTGTTAGCATACATACCGGACAGAAATGCTTCAGATATTGTCAATAAATTACTCATGTAAGTCCTATAAGTTGGTTGGATATACACGAATGTTGACGGACAGAAAGACAGCTTGAGCATGAGCGTTTCAGTAAAACTTATATTAAATATTGACAATATAGTGTATTAATCCTCGTATGTTGATAAAATGCATTTCCGAAGTTATCATTGTAAGTGAAATACGACTATATTAATGTCTTATCGTAAATTTATACCGATATATAGACCTGCATTGCGTGAATGTTATACATGTATACCGTTCACCGAAAATAAAAGGTTTTATGTATGGATGTATTCGAAATCTCGATAATGAAACAGATGAATAACAATATATAGAATAATAATTCAAAATAATGATTTTTATAAAACAGGTAAAAAAAACTTAGAAATATAGTACATGAATGTACATATAACATATTTATCGGAGGCATGTTTCAGATTGCATTTTTGTATTCAGATTTTCTAAGTATGTTATCACCTGAATAATTATAATGTTTCAGAATGCCTTATAGTTTCAAAATCATTTTCTATAAGTAACGAAACTATTGTTTTTGATATTATGCATATAATACTTCATTGAGACTTTAACCATCATGTATATAGCTACCTTGGAAGAACTTCTGGAGAATTTATAGACCTTCCCCAGCAGCTTTGCTGTATTTTTGTTGATCTATTATTTTATGATATTTCAACTGTTTTGACGAAAATGAAGACGAGTCTTAATTTTAACAGTCGTGAATACTGCAACTTTAACTATATTCACGTTATAAGGTTTTTGTAGTAATATTATTTTTGAAATTTTTAAATCAAGCTGCTTTCAAATTAACAATGTGTTCACAAGATTGATGTCACTAGTCCCGACTGCTCATTTATGCTCATACACATCACTTGCCTATTTTGGCCAGTTGGTATAGCGCCAGGCGGTTGAAAGTCGCAAACTATCTGTTTGTTTATTTGTTTTATTGCAGTTTAACGTCCCTTCAAGTCATATTTAGGTCATATCGAGACTGTGCCTGCTTGTCACATTGCGCACTGATGGCGACTTTATAGTGCTGTCTCACTGATATATCACGCCGCATTGACATGCAACTTTACCTGGTAACTTTAATCTGACACCGAGTCAGGGCTGCTGATAGAGAAGATTATCTAATTGTAACGTCTAAGGCATGACGCAACCAAAATTTCAAATCCAAGGCTACCAGAACACGGAGCAAACGCTCTGCCAATGAGCCGACGCCAATGAAGTATTTGAAGAAATGAATTTATAAAGTTGCCTTTATCTATGTTTCCTTTGAAGAAACCCGATGTTATGTAATTCCTCTCGAAGATACATTTATACAGCTCTATTAACCCTCGGGCGTTTTCGTAATTGGAATAGAGCTAATTATTGACGGTACATGTGTATCTATGATATTGATGTACTGATAGTTCCAGACAATCCAATCACTCATTGTTGGGAAACAGGTCAGTGAATAAAGACAACCTTGTGGTAACACGATGGCAAACTTTAAATCTCAGTATTATTCCATACAAAGTTCCAAGATCACGAAATTTAATAGTCAATCCCCTTGACTAATATTACAGAATAAAATCTTATAAAACACAATCATACATTATGCGATTCTTTGTCTCGTCTTGTATTTAGTAAACTATTTTAAGTTGTATTAATGTTAATAAAGTAATTCTGATCATTTTAATATTTACTCTGATCATATTGAATGTACATTTGATGTATAAATGATACCTCAGAATATATGGAAGTATCAAGAAAATCTAACGGTTAATTCTGGAAGGTCTGAGCCACATTTAGTGAACTGATATCCTTATTTAATTCATTTGTTAATTTGTTATATTTTCGTTTTCAGACAAAATAAGGATTACTTTATTGGGTATAGCGACATTTCCATTCCTCTGACAATTCGTGGAAGTAATGCATTTCAGTCTTGGACAAACTGGGAAAATGGTCAACCTAATTACGGTTATCAGGAGTGTGTTTCTGTCTATAAATCAAAGTGGTATGATGTGCCATGTTCTTACTGGTATCGTGCTGTGTGTTCTAATTACACACGACAGATAACAGGTGATATGTATGCTTTGTTTATGTATTGTAAAATGGGATACCTAAACATAAAATTATATATTTAATACTTATAGATTCTCGTAATATACGTATATTGAAATGAAAAAAAATATAATGTATGACATGACATAGCATGAGTCGTCCGTTGAGTCAGTAGTATGTAATTTGTTCACGAATTGATAATCGTTTGAGTTCACATATAAGCTACTCAGTTCCAAGAAACAAGAGTTGTGCCATGTCTTAATATTCTTTCCTTTAGATACAGGATGTTTGTCTGAACAGCTAAAGGTTCAGTGACTTTGAAAGTAATTCTACCCACAGAACATCACATCAAATATATAACAGACATAGGAATGTTTGCCTAAAATTAGTTATTATTTTAAAAATTAACACTGATATTAACACAAAACTAGATTTATATGTGTCTTTTGAATGATTCTAAGGCATGTATTTGCAGTTTAAAGTTATTGCTGGTTCAAGAAGTTTTTACATGTTTCGTGTTTATTTCGAAAAAAAGTTTCTTTAATTTCTATACAGATGCTGCTTACCACCATCCATCCACTTACGTCTACCATATACAAACATATGATCAGATGATTTCCTATTGGCTAATCAAGACAACACAAAACATTGAGGAATCCGAAAACATATGTCACAAGTATGGAGGATATCTAGCATACATACCCGAGCAAAAAGCATTAGATATTGTCAAGAAGTTGCTGATAGATTCTGGGTAAGTAGCTATTATATGTGTAATGTTATAGGTCGGTGATTCAAATTAATAAAAAATAGAATAATTGATTGTTAACTTTCGGTTTTTCCTACTCTATATTCAATTGTCACATTGTTGAAGTTGTATCTATGTCCAGTACCTACTACATGTATATCTGTGATGTCCTTAGTTAAATATATGAATAAATAAAAATTCTAAAAAGATGACAACCATTTTCCGCAATGGTAACTTGTTTATCAGACTTATAATACTCTGATCTTAAAGATCGGAATTATCAATTCAATAAAGATATGACCGTCTAACCATTATTCTTGCCAGTTCCAGAATAAAAACCATTTATACTTTCTATATATGAACCATGCTGACATAATTCGCCTAAATGATATCAACGAAAAAATATGAAAATAATAAATTGCAAGTAGCTAAAACGTAAATTTCATCGAAAACTTCATATAAATATCACTATTAGAAATAATAACGTGACAGTGTAGCTAGTTTGTTGTGAATTTTGCATTATTTTTGTATCGATGAACAACTTGATGTTTCACAGTTACTTTTTTAGCCCGGCCCCTAAAAATATATATTTGTTTTTAACTAAGTATGAGTTTGCGATTGCATTAATGCTTTTTCCTACAATCCGGTGACTATTTAAACATATGACATCAGTTACGAGTACGAAATATGAGCTGAAAGATTTCCTTCATACAAACAATTCAATGGTTACGGGACGCAAACAAGAATAAATAGATCTCGCACAAGGTGTCAGATAATAAGAAGAACCGTAAAGATACCTCAACCTAATGTAGGCCGAGTTTCCAATGCCCTTCGAACGAATGCCGTTTTCCGATATTGCTCGTTTTAGGACAATATCAGAAAACGGCATGCGTTCGAGGGGCAGAGGAATATCGGCCTTAACCAAATGCAGATGAAGTTACTTCTAATGTTGATCGGTTCTAAACTCCCATGGGTGAAATTATCCAACGACGCTACACGGCGGCTGGACAGACGACTTAGCCTTTGTACCGACGTAGGAGAAAAGGACATTGCTAATTACTTCCATTACAAAATTAGGTCGAAAAGACAGTTTAAATCTAGGGTATCCCTTATTCTGTGCTTTTTGATAAAGATATATACGAATTGAAAGAAAATGTCAAGCTGATTTATGAATCAATAAAAGAGTCTTAATCACTTATTGTGTAATGAGTTTATTGATTTAATTGTATTATTTGTTAGCTTCTGTAGATATTTCTATCATTGTCTCACTTGCCTTGTAGTTATTTCATTTAAATAATTGTATGTTCATAAAACACTCTGTAATGAATCAGAAATACCTTACTCAACGCAATTTCGTGACCCGGAAAGCTATGCTGGCGGGAACTTGTGTTCCTGGTGGGGTTCGCTTCAAGTCATACCGATTGAAGGGTAGAGGCCAGATAAACATCAGCACGTCCTTCGGAGAGGACGCTAAGCTGGCGGTCCCGTGAACAGGGATGTTTAACCCCATGGCACAATACAGATCCCCATGCAAAGATCGATAGAAGAGAAGGCGGAAGCGCCGTTGCATGTGTGTATTCTTCTTTATATCCCTATTGTTTTGTTTGTTGTCCCGTTCCTGTCGCCGCTTCTCTTCCTTTCCTATCGTTTTGCTTTTCTCCTTTGTTCTTTTGTCATGATATCGTTAAAATAATCTGGAAGTGACGTTAAGCGCTAATTAAACAAACAAATATCAATTCAGTACCACCCAATATCAGATGAATTTACTCATTGAATTGTGAAGACTGTAAAGAAATACTATCTTTGATATAAAACAACCCTTCAAAGAGGCCGACTATAAAGTATATATCATCTGTCAAAAATCATAGACCTGTCCATGCATCTTATTGTGATTGTGCAGCTGGGTAATATTACATGTACATTTTATCTATAAAAATACTTTACTAATATCACAAAAGAAGCTTTTTCTAAAGAAACATAATTTTTGTGTTCTTTCTTTTCCTGTTTACATTAATGGACCACTATATTATCAAATGTTCATTTGTATGAATTATTTACATTTTTCTCTATCTTTTTGACAAAAAGATTTTTATTTTTCATCCAAGTTTTTACATTTTCAAAATAGAGTTGAAATGACAAAGTGGAAATTATGTGCATACCCTCCTTTATGGGAAATTTGTCTGTTTAGAAATACACTAGCAAACCAATAACAAAAAAGGATGTTTTAAGTGCTCAACAACCCATCTTAGCGTCATTTAAAAAAAACCAAAAAACTTTTGATACTTAAGCTTAGTGGGCGTGGGCATTTCTAAGCCAAAAACAGTTTAGGGTCAGGAACAAAAGTGAGAGAACCCGAGGTAAGGATTCTCAAACAGACATACATTTAGCATGATAGTAAGCATGGGTATACATGTATGTCATAAATGACTTAAGGTAGTCCCCTGGTCAGCCTCAACACAAATTTAGATAAATATGGTGGGGAAAATTTGACAACCAGGTATGTAAAATGTAAAAAAAAACTGTCACAAACACAAATTATAAGTATAATTATACTTAAGATATTTAAGTTTCAAAAACTTAAAAACTAACAAGAGGTACCCATTCATTTTACTTAAAAAAACACAGTGATGTAACAGTCAGTGGTTGAAAAAAATTGTCTCCCCTGTGTGTCTTTAGAGATTAATATTTTTTGCTTATTTTTTAAATAATCATTGATTTTTTTTCTTCTTGTAATATCTACATAATAATTTTTTGTTTTTTTTTTTGTTTTTTATGTGGACAAGACAATATGCTAAAAATTTTAAATTATGATTTAGTGCAACAAAATAATCAATAGTATTGTTATAGTAAGTGCTATTAATGTAATTGCTATTATAACATTTATTAATGTATTCAATATAAACTGTAATTTGTAATTAAATCTGCAATAATTATCTAAAAACAAACATGTTTGTTACATTGGCAGAAGGAATACAATTTTGAAAAAATACTTTTGTTGTGTTCAATACATTAATCATCACAAAACCGGATCACAAAAACTGAATATGATGGACAATAACTAAATTATTATTTACATAATAATTTAGTTATTGTCCATCATATTGGTATCAAAAACATCTGTATACATTTTAAGTATTTTAAATAACTTACACTATATATTTATACAAGTCATTTTTTTAAGATAGCATTGTGTATTTAAATAAATATCACTACATAAAGGAAATGTATCATTAAAATCCATAGTGACTATATGCCTTTTCTTTCTTATTTTAAAAAGGGTCTTCAAGGGAAGTAATAGGTAAAGAAATAAAAACATAAGGGAGACAAACCTTACACACAATTCCAACTAGAGTTACCAAAAATTGCTAACCCGTGGACTACCTTCAATCAAATTTTGAGAATGAAGGAAAGCACATGAATATATAAGACAATCAATGTCATATGTCATCAAATATCAAACTGTAAATTAACCTTAAATCACATCACAAAATGATACATCTACTAAAAGCTTTAACAATTTAATATCCTTCTGTGTTACAATATGCCAAGTAAACAATTTCCAGAGATTCCACAAACCGTACACACATTTGTTTGGAAACAAGAAGCCCATTGGGTCCTAACATCCATCTGGAATAAGCTTTTAATTTTTCAGGATTTTTGAATATTTGTCAGTTATTCACAACTGTGACTCTCCTAGTGGTGACCCTGCAATACAAGGCAATTTGAACACATCTACCTCCCCTTTTTCCAGGGATTCTTTCAAAGTTATTGGTAATCCATCCAGTATTTTTTTTAGGAGAAATCAAAATTGTGAAAAGTTGGCATCACCAACAGCAACGGATAGGATTTATGTGGATATATTCTGCGATGATGAAACAGCTAAGAACATTACAAAATTTGATTAAAAAAAGAAGAGTGGTTTGACTTGCATGCTCTTACATTATTAACCTTCAAAATACATTTTTATAGCAGGCACATTAGGCATTTTCTGTTTTCTTCTCTTTTTTCCATGTTCATAAGCTTGTGGTGATTTGTTAATTATTCAAGCACAAAGTAAATCTTTAAGCAGTCTTATATTCTCAAAACATTATAATTTACCTTTGATTTTTTTCATAGTTCAACTGATACTTGCTTAAAAAATAATTCTTTCATTTTTTATGTTTGGATTGTATTTCTTATTTGATCCAAGGTAGAATCATGTTCAATACAAAAATACATACACTCACAATTACAATAAAGCAAAAAGTTCTCAAAATATATTAACAAGATTTTTTAATTCATTTTCTATAAGGGCTATTATCTCCCCTGCTTATCTCACCTAGGTTATTGTACCATGCATGCTGAAACAGTGGTCTACCTTGATAACCATAAAATAGCGTCTGTTGTTAACACGTATTCATTGTATTCAGAAAAAGACAAAGGGGATACAACACTTATATAAACTAACATATATAAACAATAATAAGTAAACACGTACAGTGTCCACCTTTCTTTCATAACTTACTTAGGTTTTTTATTCCAAGAAACTACTTCCCTTTATCCAAAATATTACCTTGCTTTTCTTTTTTAGAACTTAGAAAATATTAAAACAACCAATTTCAAAATATATTAGGGCATTGTGTCTCGAATCCTTTGTTCAAAAATTCATATAATCAAATAGTTGACTAATTGTATGCTTAAACAATCAATCCACTTATTGAATATTATGCCTCATGTTGATACACTTATATTGAATCTGTCAGTCATGCATGTCTTCTAAAAGAAACCCTTATCTCAACCTCATCCACACTAATAAAAAATCATCAGTAATTCTTATAATTCTTGGTCGTCCCGTTGCTTTGTACAAAGACGCTCTTGTTGTGTTTTGTTCTGCATCATCCTTTATCTCATCAAAAACAGCATCAAATGTAGTTTGTCTTAAATTTTCTGTGTAGAATAATATTTTGTAATAATTTTCAATATACTAATAAGTAAATATTGGTCAGCGAGCTTTGTACATTTAGAATATGTCTGTACAGAAGCATTGGTTTTAGTTTAACTATCAGTTGTGAAGTCTGATTCTGTTGTTTGTGAACAATCATCTACTGTCTTGACAAATATTGTTTGGGTGTCATTTTCTCTGGATGGAGTTGTCCCCATATTATTTGATTCCTTTGAATAAATTGAATAATCATGAAGATGAATAGAGTCCATTAACTGGTCACCAAGACTTAGGAATGTTCCTGTTCCAATTATATCCATAATGGGCAGGCAAGAATTGTAATCCTCATTACCAGGTTCAGTGTCCATAGCATGAACATCACTACCAGAAGACCCTGCAGCATAAGCATAGTCTGGAATGCTATACACACCATTTATGGATTATACAACAGTTAAAAATATAAATGATTACAAACTAATTATATGTTTGCATCCATAAATTGTTTGGTTTATTGTGGTTTAATGTCCTTTCAACTCATGTATAGGTCAAATTGTAACAGTGCTCATTTATGTTGACATTATAGTGCTGTCAAACACCAACCTTCCCGACCCCTTACCCCCAAACCCCTGGTTGTTATAAGTTATTTTAAGACTTAACGCTTGCTTTGAGGCGTAAAATAAAATGGCGAATGTGTAACATATTTACATTTTGCATAGCAACCGTGGAGTCCAATTCTGACATGCACATAAAAATGCAATTTGTGCAATTTCCGATATACTAAAAAATATCCTGACTTCACAGCACTTATAACCAAAATTCTAAGGGTACCGGGGTAATATTTCAACATTAAAAGACCCTGTGTAGCTTTTCTACGGGAGTCACTTGTTCACGTTACATTAGAACCTGGAAACAACTGTATTGAATATTTAAGCTTATTTCAAGCATGCATAAACAATAGAGAACAACAATTATAAAATTCATCAATACAAAATGCAATCTGAATCATGCCTCCGATAAATATGATATTTATAAGAGGAAGGAGTCAAAACTCTGTGTGAGACAACCCGTCCCCGAACCCCAGATCTTGCTCGAACTGCTGTCATTATTAGACGCAAGAGAAGAATTATTTTGAATAGACAAGACTTCGGCAAATCAAAGCTACAGAGCCAAAGAGGGAAACGGTGACACAAAATTCCCGATGGTTATGATGTACAAAAACCATACCCAATAGTAATACAAAATTGTCTTGCCAAAATTTAAATTAAGAGATTTACATCCCTCACCTTATAATTGAGAGGAGGTGTAATGAGGCCTTATTAACCGGTTTAAATATACCGCCTGATTTCGTGCTAGGTGACCGTCCTAAGTCGCATGGATTACTATTCTTGAGGATTGTTGTGCTGTCAATTTAATTCCTTACATTCTGGTGCTTAAATGTTTGATGCAGCTTTTGTTTGTTTGTCAATGTCTCTCATTTTGTTAATTCCACTCATCTTGTCTTCTACCTGTATCTCTGTATTTTAACAATTGTATTATATTTACACTATTTAGTGCTTCAATAAATTAAAAATTATTTCATGACGTTAGAATATAGTTGAGGGAAGGCCAGAAAAACAAAAATTTAATTATCTTTTTTCCTTTTACTGCACAACATTTAATCTATTTTAATAACTTTAATAACAGGATCATATTCTAATCAAGTGTATGCTTAAAAATATAAATACTAGTATATAGTTTTCAGAAAGAAATTTTTTGACATATTTTTCTTACACGGTGAACAATTTTCCCTAATTATAAGGGCAATGTTTGAAATAAATCAGGTTTTGTGTAATTTATCAATTAAAGCTATAATTTGGACTCCGTGTTAATGTTCCTATATTTCCTGTAGCATTTTAAAATGTGAATAAATAATCATAAAGCCAGTTATACAATATCCTTATAACGTGTTTGTTAAAATGGTTCAAATAATAGAATTGTATAGGTACATTAAGCATTAATTGAGTGCCTTTGTCGATTAAGTAAGTAAATCGTAAAACCAAGACGATATTCTAGGCCGTAAGTCCATGGACATTGGCAAACAATAAGAAAACGTTGGACGCACACAGAA
>JAUMGZ010192963.1:0-13082 GCA_032359645.1 Pododesmus macrochisma | reverse complement strand
ACTTTTTTTTCTTTTTTTATGGAGATACACACAACTTGTTATACATGTTTTATGGAGATGCACACAACTTGTTATACACGTTCTATGGAGATACACACAACTTGTTATACATGTTCTATGGAGATACACACAACTTGTTATACATGTTTTAGTTTTTTCATAGGGAGAAGAATGATCTTACATCTTGAGAAAGAAAAAAGCAATTTACACATTTCCGAACCTTTCCATCATAACTTGGATCATAAGTACAGATACATGTTATTGTATAAAAAACAACCTTAAAATGTTATCCTTGTGTCGTATTTTCGCAGAAAGACTTAAATGACACGAATCAATTTAAATGCAGTGTATGTTTCTTTGCATCATAATAACTGCTTTATATGCAGGATACTCCGCTGTCATAAAAACTAGATGTTTTCGTTTTTATTTTCGTAGAATGTTTATTATACGTAAACTTGATTGAATTAAACTTCAGTGCAGCAGACAGGTAGTTATAGTGCGTGCATACTGTGTCCGTACAAGACATATAGATGGGCTAGGTTATGTCAGACAAATATGTACTTACCGGCTTGCACTGTATAACCTAACGTACATATATTTAAATAATTTATGCTTAGCCAATGTAATCACTGGGGCATATCACATGGTTACTACGTTTTCCTTATATGGTAATGTTTACTATGTGTAATGAATGAGACCGCAAGGTCGTTGTATAAAGCGCCCACACATTTAATATTCACTCTGTATAACATTTGAAGGTAGTTAATTTGTTTTGACCTGATTTTGAATGTTTTTATTTAAACTTTTAATCGTACGATGTATTCAACGACCTCGATCAACTCGGACTGTACTTAACACCTGTAATTCTTGTATCATAACAAACATAATAACATGTATTTACTGTTTTTTAAAGGTAATACGTGTGCGTGTGTGTATTTGCGTGTGCGTACGTGTGTGTGTGTGTGTGTGTGTGTGTGTGCGTGTGTGTATTTGCGTGTGCGTACGTGTGTGTGTGTGTGTGTGTGTGTGTGTGTGTGTGTGTGTGTGTTTACAAACTGAAAATGATGTATTTTTGATTGGTCAATAAAGCTATTAAAGCAAGAGATATCAAAATAAAAATACATGATTTATATCTTCTCTGTATATCATAGCTACATGTAACAAACGACGATTATAGATCATTCTATATTCCCTATTCACGTCACGATCTTCACTGTATTTCTTTATCTAACGTTTAGATAAAAACTGCTTAATATCTTGTGGAAGACTCCTCATATTTAATATTTACCAAGACCTAAAGTGAAAACATAAATACTGAAAAGATGTATCCTCATTAGGTCTGGGGAAATAAAAAAGAGAGGTTTTGTATCTCTATTCTTTGAGATAAGATTCTCATTTGATAACTAAATACGTTTATGCAATGAGACGACTACTATAAAATATCGTTTGAATTACTTTATATTTATACAATTATACATAAGAGTATATAGAAAGTTTACAAAGTGTTGTGTTTCGTAAGTTATCTTCTTTAATCAATATGTGTATTTTATTTAATGGTATGTAGATTTGGATATGAATAGAATGTTCTTCTTTGTTGCTTTTACTACGCAATACATCTTATATAGACTGTTCTTCAAATTTATGTTTAAATAATTAAACTATTCTTAGCTAAAACGTAAGTATACAATCAACACAATAGGATATAACATTTTAATAACTATTATTAGACGCGTGCCTTATATATGAAACGAAACAGATAAGCCATAATTTCCCGAATCAATGGATACTGAAACTAATATGACATAATTATATGAAAATAAAATGTTATACAACCTAATGCAATGAGATTCCCCAGAGAGAAAAAGTATGTTTTCTTTTATTTGTTTGCGTGTGAAAAACACGAAAGCTTAGAGGGACCACGAGAGAAAAAAAGAAAAATACTAACTCGTTATTATGAGAAAACGAGCTCGTTATATCGAAATAATTATCTCGTAATAACGAGTTATAGCTTTCTCTTTATAACGAGTCAGTTCAGTATTTTTAACGAGATTTAACTCTCCAATAGTAACACGTCTACTCGTTACATATATAATGTGATGGTGATATTTAAAAAAAAAAAAAACACTTTCCCCTTGGCCCTTCTATACTCGTTTAATTTCAGCCCGTCAAGCTCTAAAAAGGCGATTCAAAAGAAATGCATGCACTACTGAGTTCTTACGCACTTTAAAATGTTGCAGATTTTCTTCTTGGTGAAATATGTTTCGGATTTTCCACTGCCTGTCTAAGTCTTAAACTAGTGAAGAACAGTATACAAAATACGTCTGTCTATCGTACGTTTTTAAGTCAAAATGGCGGCGTAAACAACGACCTTCAATGACCTGGGAACAGTCATAAACAGGAAGCGGAAGTCAAATTCGGAATCACTCTTAACTTTACTATAGCGCACAGTAGACCGGAATTATGCAAATTTCTGTCACGCGCCTTTTGTATTAAGAAAGTAGTACCGGCATTCCCAAGTGCTTTTTAAATAGCACTGTGTTGGAAGGTAAATGTTGATAAATGGACTCAAGTAGGAACATATTGTATTCAGGAAGGTTTTCTTGTTGTATAAAGATGGGTTTTGAATAAAGTTTGTTATATGTAAGCGGCGTAGGGAATATTTTTTAGAGTTTCCCCATACCCACATTTAGAGATTTCGTGATACCCCAGTTTCCGGCTCCAGTCATTTTAGATTTTTACAGATAGCCTATATAAAAAAACTGATGTCAAGTTTTGCTGTAAGGTGTCTATATGTGTACAAATTAAGTCGTTCGTCCGAAAAATGCATTATAGAAAAACTGTGTCATTTTTCCATTTAAAGTGACATTTCCATGTGTGACCTGTCCCCTAGATAACTGGGTCAAATGCACAGCTGTAACTTTTGCATAGGAATTTCCGTAGACTGGTCTCCGACCCTGAGCTTTAAAACCAAAGACGTGAATATGTTTTTTGATACACTTTTGACTTAGACATAATATAAATTAGAAGATTTATTGCGTATTTGAAAAAAATTCAATTTTCAAGTGAGTAATCTTAATGATGTTGAGTATAGACTTTCCCACGAAGGAACCTGTTGACTAACATGAAAGCATTGTTAACAGTGCGTACATACGGTACATTGCGTTGTTTTAATTTAGAGGGACAAGACAAATTTTTTTTGAATTAATAAAGCAAAGTAAAAAAAGAACTATGATCATTGAGTAGTTTTCGAGTATATCCAAGTCAGACTGAAACATGTAGAGGAATACTATACTTCTGGTGCATTAGTGCACTTAAAAAGTGTGGTATTAAGGGGAATCCCCGTATTGTTTATTCATCATTACGTGTTTAAAAGGATACAATCTTAAATGCTTTATCTATATGAATCTCACACAACGTGATACTTCAATCTATTTTATCTGTAGCTAGGTAATGTTTTGACGTTCAATACACCTGATGATGTAACGGAGAAAAATACACGTGCATAGAGTGATCACTTTATCTATGGCCAGTTACGCCTTGGAAAACCAAATAAAACTACACAAAAGAAAAAAAAATCAGGACAAACGTGGAAACGAAACAAAAATATTACTAACAAAAAACAACAGTAAAAACCTATATAAATGTACATCTACTTCATATATTTATAGTCGATATTTGTGGATATAATTTGGACAATCATGATATTTCTTTCCCACGCGTTTTTGTATTCATGTTTCGATGAGTCAAAAAAGGAAGTTTAGTAAAATGTGTCAGATTATTTCTATTCCTGCTTTTATCTACTGACACACTGCACGTTTAATCATATATGCACAGCCATGCAGACGTTGGGATAAGTAAATGGTCATGGTGGTATACAAATTGTGACACGAAAAATTTGAAGTTGACAATGGATCCATAGATGGAGGCATCTTTATTTAAACACGTTTTGTAGTGTATACAGTCTACACTAGATCTCTAAGAATGGGTCTGTCAATGGGGGTTATTGCTAAACAGGTATCAGGGAACATTTCAATTAAACGTAACCAGATATAAAGAAAGATTTTTTTATTAGAAATTATCAGAATAAATTACCTGTTTATGAACGATTCAACGTTTTGATTGTAAATAATAATACTACAATAAACATAATTTAAGAACGTGGTCAAAATTTGACTTTATATAACATGCATGAAAAGAAAGAGATCCAGTTGTTAAATGAAAAGTTTAAACAATTTCTAACACTGAGTCACTGATGTTTTAACCACATGAACTTAAAAAAGAAAAGAATGTGCAAAGTTGAGCGAATTCATGTGTGTCGCGTGTGACGGTTTCTTTTGTGAAACATGAGGGACATTAGTATTGATTGAGAATGTAACGTTTTATCTCATTTACCGTATCGCTCTTTACATGCGTATTGTGACTCAAAGACTTAGAATTCCATTGTACTAAAATGCAGTGCAAATACAAGATAAATGGTTTATATAAGCTATAACATTCATTGCATCTAATTGTAATAGAATACACTTTGATGTAAATAAGATATTTTTGATATATACGAGCACTAAATATTTCTGACTAAATTTCACATTAAAATTACATTCGTTAAACACTATGTCATGAGGAATTGAACGTAACATAAGAGTTTTTGTTGTGTTACATTAATTTTGTAGTTTGAACAATCGAAACATGTTAATATCCAAGATGAGACTATTTTTAAAGTCAAGTCTGGGACTGAACATGCATAGCATAATTTTGCATCGAGTATACAATATATGTGATATTCCAAACCACATAACAGCATAACCATATTTCCTCTTATTCAGTTCTGCAAAAGCAAACCAGTTGGGGAAGTCAGAAAATGGCTATTACGTGTAATTGGTCAACTATTTTTGGTCAATCAAAAATTCTGGCGTTGTACTCGATAAACTACATTTATTTAACCATGAAGTCAATGAAATAAGCACGTATGAATTTTCTACACTGTACACTACTTTGCCACATTCAAGGGATGTAGGATAAACTACAAACATTGATCAGATGGGCATTTGACAGAGAGTCGAAAACATATTTAGCTACTTATACTCGATTGGATTTTTTCTAGTTATAATTGCATGTCATATAAAATGTGGACCTGTGTTAAATTATGCAATGGATAATATATGTGTTCGTTTTTGCGACAAGATTTACAGGCAGGTTATTGGCATACCCATGGGAACGAAGTGTGCCCCACATCAGATCTCTTCTGTATTGTTACGAACGACATTTTATAATGGAGCTACAAAAGCCTTACTAAACTGACTTAATTGATAGATTTGATAATACCTCTAGACATCTTGATGATACACTAAATTTAGATAACTCCGATTTTTCAAAATATGTCAAATTTTAAAGAACTAATTCTTACTAAGGCTAACAAATATGATAACTCTTCACCATTTTGGAACTTAATATTCTGAATGGAACAGCTTATACTAAAGTATACGACAAAAGTGATGACTTTGGATTTCAAACAATAAATTACCCGAGGCTTGATGGCAATATATTACGACTTCCATCGTACGGCAAAAATATTTTCTATTATTTTGTTATAAAACAGCGTGTTGCAATGTCAATGACTTTTATCTTGTTGACGGGATTAGAGATATCATAAACTACGTAAAACATTTGGCAAGTTTTATAGAAGATATCCGGAGATTCTTTTGAAATATGGTCAACTCAGTATTTCCAAGTATGTAACTACAGCCATTGCACAGCCCTCATTTATGGAGATCTTGTTTACAAACTTAGGAGGATTACAAACAACCCTGACATAATTCCATTGCTTTTAGAATTATAAGAAAATTCATTAAACGTAGTTATGATCCTTTTATAGTGAGACGCACTGCATGCCTAGTATTGAGTCAACTTACCGCCTCTTACTGGCAAAGCCTTTGTCAATGCACACCTTCAAACAATACTACAAGGACTCAATGAAGGGCTCCAGTTGAAAGCTCCCTATATGAAAGTCCTGATATCATTCCTTCTGGTTGTAAGTTGGACTTAATATTGTTTATTATTTTTAAGCTTACATTGATGTTTTAGCAATAAAGTAAGCCAGCTTTTTTCGCCGCCCTCCCCCTCACCGACACAAAACCGGACGAGTGTTTGGTCTCCAACCTTATAACTAGCAGTTTAAGTCAGTTATAGTTTTTGCTGTTGTACCTCTGAGAGAACACTGCTTGTGCATCAATACCACTATTCATTTACTTAAATATGAGTAGAATCAACGAACCTATCACGTATTAGCTACTGTTTTCGTCCTTATTCAGCTTGGCTGTGTCTATCTTTTTTGTGTTTCCATTTTTACATTCGCCTTTTGAAAATATGTTACTCGTTTAGATTTTAATTGACAATTGATGTGAGCGGTTGGTTTTTGAGTATCGTTAGCGCCAAGAAGTGTATTTATTAAATTTTTTAAAATGTTTTCTTTTTTTAAGACTATTGCCTCAAATGGGAGATAGAAAGGTTGAGACCTCATTAACCGGTTTAACCACACCACCTGGTTTTATGCTGGTAGACCGTCCCAAGTTGGCCCGCATGGATAACTAGTCTTGAGGATTTTTGTGATTTCAATTTATTTCCTTTTTAATCTGATGTTGCATTGTTTGATACGGCTTTTGTTGGTTTGTCAATGTCTTTCATTCAGATAATTCTAATCATCTTGTTTTTAAATCACAAACATACATGTTATTGCTGAAATGTTATATTTTGTTGATATTCTCATCAGTACTTTTCGGGTTAAAACAAGTTGGTGCTGCTTTTAACAATAGGAACTCAAACTGACTTTTGTAGCGTAGTTCACCTAGCACATCAAACAACAGCCTCTTGAGATAGTTACATATATCTCAATTTTTTCAGTAATGCTACACTAAGCTATGATAGTCCGAATCCCAGAAAACCTGACAATAGATATAATAGGTAACTAAAGAAATATTATGCCATCAATCACCTTGACAGTTTTCCAACAAAACTGAGTATGTATTACCTTAAAACTTTCCAACAAAACTAAGTTCGAGTTATGATATAATTTACCTATATAACGTTCCAACAAAAAATGAAGACAAGTTATGACATCAAGTACCTTGATAACATTCCAACACAATGCAAAACGAAATATACACCCCAACAACCGGATAACGCTCTGACAGAACTGCAGATCCGTGGCGAAGAATGAACTAACGCGCCGACATAACTGAATATGAGATAAATATTCCCTGCACACAAACATTTTAAGGGAAGGGGGTTGAAGACTAATTGTGCATGTTTAACACTAAGTTAACCCAAGGCTCCGAGATAACATTAAACGAGTTATACATCCCAAGCGCCGAGACAACACATTGAACTAAACTAAGTAAAGATATCTTATTTAATTTCTATATGAGATATCTGATATAATATATAAGATATCTCATATAGAAATTAAGATATCTTATATAATTTGATGAAACACGGGATCGATATTCCACTTGGAATAAATGTTAAATTGGTTTGCCATAATTTATATAAATAATGAATATTAAAACGAAGGCACATGCTCAAGATAGTTTTTCTGTTTTTAATACAATTTAAACATATCTGCTGCACATATAAACATAAAAACCGGATATAATTTACCGTACGTTATGCGTTATTATGGTTATTATTTCTCTCAAATTAAGTTTTATTGCAAATATAACTGGTACTGGTTGAAAAAAAATATATAAATCACCATCTTATTAAAGATCGGATAATTAAGCAAAGAATATATTTTTAAAAAATACATGAGTTGACAGCAATCGTAATAATCTCTCCAAATAACTCGGAGACACCAAAACAAGTCCAAATTAACGTTGATGATCTCAAAGAATTACATATGGATTTCTGAAAAGCACTTGATAAGGCACGATGTGTATAAAAGATAGAATAAAAGACTTATATAAAAATATATTCAAAATGAATTTCATTTCCAAAAAATGTCCAGCACTATTTCAAATGTAAGGATTGCATTACGCCTGCGTATTGCATATCAAAAATAAATACATAAATTATGTACAAAATATATATTTACGTAACAAATATTCACTGCGAATCACACACACACACACACACACACACACACACACAGATAAAAACTTATAACTTTCAAATCACTCATATGATAGTTATTTCTACATTTAATCTCTCACTCTCTTTTTTTAAAGGAACATATACAACTGTTATATCATTTGTGTTAACAATGAATTGATTGGTTCGGATAAAATTACCACGTATTGCGAGGCTGAGCAGACCATTGACTTTGATATGGTGAAAATCGCTGATACCCAGTGAACTGTGACCTTGGGGAGGAATTTTGACCTTTATTGGCAGGCAACAGAGACGTTGAAGTTGATGCTGATGCTGGATGGTAACTAATGGTGTTTGGCGATGACGATGTACATATAGGGATGGCATTACTTGTTACTGCTGACGACGTATAAGGAGATGAAGACCGTACACGACACGAGTCATACGAAGACGTTATGAGGGGGAATACTGGCACGGACCTGCACCTGTTGTTGGACTGATATGGCGACGAGGCACGTTTTCCTTGGAAGGGAGCACTTCTCGTGGAAAACGCTGAAGAAGGTTTCTCATTTGTTGAATATAGCGATGGTGAAAATTGTTTCGACTCATATTGGCACGCAGGAAGCATATTAGAATCTTGACTATCAATGCTTGCATTATACTCATTAGTCTTGTCATAACAACAGCTACTGAATGTTGAACCAGGCATTTTACTCTGAAATGGCTTCTTGTCAGAGTCTATAATATACTTTTCACCACTTTGAGAGTACGTTCTAATGTCTGACAAATGATTTGCTCTTACAACAGGCACGCCTTGTTGACTGTATCGTGATTGCTGAGTTTGGCTCGCGCTCTGGTCATGATCACGATTGCTCAAATTACAGTTTTTGTTTGGCACCATGAAGCTCTGTATATTTTGTCCTTGAGCTGTAGATGGAGGATATGCCATTGGAGATGCCGAAGATGAGTTGTACAAGGAGCATGCATACTGGTCTGACTGATAAGAGGACAATGAAGATGATTGCATAGATTGGATTATTGCTGTGAAGTTAAATCTATAAGTATGACGCTTCCCTGGCACTTTAGTCAGTATCAGTTTGTCATAGTAATAACGAAGAGCTCGACTCATATTGTCATAGTTCATGGAAGCTTTGTTTTTCCGTTGACCCCATTTTCGAGCGACTGCTTCCGGGTCAACCATTCGAAACTCGTCGTTTGTTCCTTCCCACTTGATGCACTCTTCGTGTTCCTTTTCACTGAGTATTTCTAACAGGAACTGCCACAACTTGATCTGCCCACCACCTACAACGAAAATAAGACAATATTAATCTCTGACAAATAAGTATAAAACGGAGCAAAAGGTGTATAAACATGTTCATCTATATTGTTTAACAGCGCTCCAATACTTCAATGAATAATCTTTGAAAAATAGATTTTTCCAAATTTATTTTAACAATAAAATAATCGTGTAGTACGGCTTTGTGACTTTTCTAATTGATTAAACTTACCGACAAGAAGACTTGATATCCTCCTTAAGTACTCCTCCCTGGTAGTGTCTTTTTTGTGTATAGATGGGTAGGTCACTGGAGCTGTTGAAAAAGGAGAGCAAACAATAAAATGTGTACTTGTCTTGATTCAAACACAGAGGTATATGCATATCATAGCTCTTAATTTTTTTTTTAATACAACATGAACAACGCAAATCCAACTGAATGAGACTCGATTTGCTCTTTCTATTTCATTTTCAACATGTCACTTGACCAAACAAAAACAAAACAGAGTACCCCTCTAAAAAATTACGGTTATCAAAATTTACGAACGTAAACTGTGTGAAAAGTCGAAAAGTAAACCTGAAGAGACTAAAACATGTTAGGAACTTGATAAACAAATCTGCTTAATTTACAAAGTCTGTTATAGAGTTGTAAGTCTTTCACAAATGTTCATGGGCAACACATAAATATAAAACATAAACACATAAAATATACTACAGGACACATTACATACAATGATTCTAGTTGTGTCGGTACAAATCCCGTTGTTAATAGAATAACTGACAGCTTTATAAGATTACGATCAACATATACATGATATGTATGTTATCTTATTCCATATATATCTAATCTAGTGTCGTACACTTATAAGCAATATCAAACTTCTATTTTAAGCTTTACATGTATGGAATTTGTTATACAATATAAGCTAGGAATGTGTTTGTGCACCTATTGAACCCGTCATGCTTCAGTAAACACGCGTAGAAACCTGCATTATTTTCACGCCAGAACAATCTTACACTGACGCATGCATAATGTCTGGTAAATATCTACAGAATTCATCATTTTAGTATAATGGTAGGCGATTACACGCATTATAGATTTCAAAGAAAACTCAACTACCATATTGTCAATCACAAAAATAATATATATTATATATAAATTTATGCAATGAGCAACAACTTCGTGGGTTGCGTCTCTACTAAGATTATAGACTATATTTAAAAGCGATCAATAACATATAAGATTTGCACAGTATTACACATGAACCGCTCCTTGACCAACACACCAGTTTTACATACTTTCTCTAAACTGGGCGCTAAACTCTGATCAAAATTGGCATACAAATGTAACTCCAAAACCCCTCATATGTTAAACTATATTTGAAGTTGATTGTAACGCTCTTAACTCACAACAGAATAGAAAAGTTTAAAAAACAAAAACCCAGAAATGAGAAGCTTTGTGCACCTATTGAACCTAGCAATGAGAAGTTCCATCTTTATTTTAAAGTAATGGTTTAACACTATACAAAACCTCTAGTGCCAAACATTAGTAATAGTCAAGGAAAAAGCATATTTTGTTATTGTGGTATACTTCAAACCTGACACATGAATATAGGATTCCCTGCCTTTTCCGTGAGAGATTGTAATTCATATAAAACTACATCAAATTAATAGTGAGCGTAACAAACATGAACAAGAAATGAAACTACATTAGAAAGAATCCATATTGACACCATAATTATATTACTAACAATACAATACACTACAATACAACACAATACAATACAATAACTTTATTCTCACAAACTGGTTAAGAAGAATACAACATATTTACAATACACTTAATAATAACCAAGTTAAATAGTTTAAGAGGGGTAATTATTTTTTTTTTAGAAATCTGCGTTAATTCTTAACTTCAATACAACCAAGAAACAGCATAAATTGATATAGGTTTAAGAGATAGTTAATTAGTGAGTCTGTGTACCGTTACTGACCTTTTGGTTTCCAATCCTCTTCATTCTCAGATATACACTCAATAATATCTGAGAGTTGATCATTAACAGACTTGGAACAACTGTCAGCAATAGAGGAAGTAGAAGCGAATGAAGACTGGGGAGAAACACGCGAGACGTGGTCATCGTAAGATGGCAGCAGACGGTCATCTAAAGAATCTGAGATTCCAAGAATTTCACTCCAATTTTCATCCAAACTACCACCATTGTTTATCAAATCGTGATTGAACGATCCATCACTTCGTTCCATAAGTAAAGTTTGATTGTTTATTTTGTCTAATTGTAAAGACGGGAGTATTTCTTCAATGTCGGGAACAGTTTGGTCGTTCTCTAAGTCCAGTAGTGATATGATATCCAAATCAACTTCACTTAAATATGGACTACACAAGTTGGATTTGTTTTCACCCTTCTCTTGAATATGGTTTTCTTGAAAAGTGCTGCAACTATAGTTTAAGTGAGTGGAGTAAGGATTGTATTGTCGCTCGCACTGCATCATGTTACTTTTAAGTTAATCTGCAAAATAAAATGATTTATACATAAGATGTAGTTAGATGCAAATGGCAAGACGGAGAGATGAAAACATAAAAATAGGAGATGAAATACATACATAATATATGAAGAAGACTAGGACAAACGATAAGAGAAAATTGCTTTCAATACATACGGTTTTTATAAGTCTATCCTTGCTGTAATTATGTTATTGCAGTATAACTACAAGCTAGTCTACATTGATTTGTGACGGAACGAGATGTAGATCAACTCATCATAGTTAATTTAAGTAAGCTCTTGTAACACCAAGTGATTTAAGAGTGCTTAGATCCGGATTACTTAAGCATAAAATATTATCTTTAAAAACATTGGTCCAATTTACATAATTTGAAATCGCTTAAATTATCAAAATGGAATTTTATGAATGAAAAAGCAGACAGGACAATACTTGAATTAAAGCGTTACTAAGATTCGAGCCCCTTTTCAAAAAATCTCGTGCGTCAGTCGACATACCTGAGATATAACTGGACAGGTAAGATTAGACTTGCTCGGATAATACTGTTTGTTTATCTTCACTAATAACACTAACGTTTGTGCTGATAATACAGGAATAGGAAGACCAAGTTTCGTTAACATTGGCAGAGATGTTCAAAATAAAATCTAAAACATCAACATTTTCAAGTTTTCAGGTTCAAATAACAATCAGATAGCTATAGTGAAGACGTATAAAAAATAAATAAGTTTAAATAAATATTCCAATATTGAAAAACAAAATCGTCTAATATAAAAATTATTGCTCCAAAGTACTCATGAATTATAATCGAGCTAAACAATCGTATACGCTTTAGACACGTGATAGAGACGAATAAATGTAAAACATCATCTTGTCTTTGGCTAATTTCATTTTAATGAAACGGAAATTAAAAGGTAAAATTATAGAAATTTTCAATAACTAATATTTTCATTAAAAGAATTTTTCTATCAATACCTGGTATTCAAATGAATATGAAAATGATATTGTAACCAGTCAGTACGAAACTATTACTAATATTACTATTTTTATGTACATGTAACACACTCATGTAATATGTTTGGGTTTTCCTTAAAAACTTATATGTAAATTTATATTTGCATTCTATAAATTTAAAAAATACACAAATTTAAAAAATACACAAATTAAGTTGTTTCCTTTTCGACAAGAATTGTACAGTGTAAGTGAACAATGT
>JAUMGZ010192952.1:0-13082 GCA_032359645.1 Pododesmus macrochisma | reverse complement strand
GCTACGTGTTTAGCAGGGAGCGAGGAGAGTGCCCAAACTTAACGCCTTGGGTTGTGACGCCACCGGGATTCGATCCAACGAACCGGAACTCCTCACCAGTGTACCAGCTGCGAGGCGAACACGTTAACCCTCACGGCCACCGTGCCGCTGGTAAGTGACAGCATACTAGAGTTGATATTACAAGGTTTAAATAACAGCAAAAGTGTTCTTCAGATATTCTTTTCAGGACTGTAGCTTTGCGAAGTTGTTATCGGTAAGAACTGAGTTCGACTTGCTATCAAGGTTAAATAAAACTCGTCTTACATTCCAAACAAAACACATATTGCAGAAATTCACGCACATGTGCGTGGTCATCCCCGTGATAAAAATATTTAAGGTATCTGTAACAAACTTAAATAACTGAAACGAATAATTTGTAAATCTTTTTCTTCACAGTTATAATACTAATGCATCAAATCAGCTGACTACGCTACACATAAAGAATGTCTGGAACACTGAGAACATTATTGTACTTTACCTTAGAATGTGGAACACTTCTTTTCAATATTTGATGGAATGGCAAAGACATAGCTACGGACACGAGACATCCAACGATAATGACCCGAAGAATCATGATGTATGTGATGGTCTGAAAAAAAATCGTAATGTCATAGAAGTACAAAATTTCAAAAGCCTAACGTCATTGACTCTTTGAGTTGTAATATACATGTATGGCCCTAAAAGCAGGGTGATTTAAAGATGTATTTACCTGAAGTGGTCATTTATCACGAGGGCGGAGCCCGAGGGGAATATGGCCGGTAAGGGTAAATACATCTTCAAATCACCCTGCTTATAGAGCCATACATTGTTTATTATACCGAAAAAAATCAGACCCTAAACAGTATGCGCACTGCACTGATTCTTCAATGAGCTGCGCGTGCTCCAGGGAGATTAAACATCGAATCTCCCTGGCGCGCGCGCCTTAGGGAGATTTGATGTTTTAATTTCCCCGCCATGTTGTACGCTTTAGCCAATCAGCGCTACTGTTGAATCAACGAGGTATTATCAACAATGTATGAAAAAGGATGCCCGACTAACTAAACAAACAAAATCCCAAAAAACAAATACAATAAAAAACAATAAAATAAACCCTAAAACTAAACAAAAACAAAACAATACAACAAAAACATTAAGCAAAAATTGTCAATCCTACATCTACCATGGTCAAGGTAGTAAGGCTACCCACCTGTAACCGTTATTCAAACAGAACAGGGATAATTGTTTATCTGAAACTTAAATGAAAGCATATAAATATCCCCACGGGGATACAAAGTGTGCGCGAAGATCTTAAATATTTAACTTCTTAACATGGTAATATAAACCTTCAATCGTTTGCTTCTAAAAACACGCACAACCTTCATAATGTGTACTTTTTATTTACTAGACTTAGGTCAGTGGCTTTTGACAACTTCTGTGCAATTTAAGCGCTTGACCGGCGGCCGAATCATTGCTATAGAGGTCAATGCTTTGTTTTTATGTTCCACTTCAACATCTGTAACGGCTATTGGCACACCAAGAGTACATATAGACTAGGTCAGTGTCCTGTCAAGCCGCTAGATGTTTTACAGGAAAAGAATACAAACATGCTATAAGAATGATCTAGTAGATCCCAGCAATGACATATTTAATGGCATAACATCTTAATGTTGCAGGGTTACATTAACGAATTTTAGCTTCTAACAAGTACATGAAGTAGTTTGGATAAGGCTTGGTAATATAAATAACAATGAATAGCATTAACGAAACAAGAAAATATGCTCTCAATAGAAGATCACAAATCATTAAGATACATTATAAGTATAGACTGAGATAAAACTAATATAAACAATACAAATATCTCTGAAACTTCAATCACAAATTACGGGGAATGTAAAGTACGAGCACTACAAAGTATGGGATGTTATAGGTCTGAAGAACACATTGTCTTTTTTAATTTCTTTTTGCAATTTCGACTAAAACTTTATGTTTTCCTGTCTCCGATGTGGTTCAAATCTCTAACGCGTGTTCAGCTTGTTTGATATAACTCACTTCGAGATACATGTTATGACAGCAAGTTTCGAGAGAGAGTTACATGTAGGTTAATTTCGAGAGAAAGTAATTTAATATTTTTAAACAGAAAACCACAACAAAGTGGCCTCAATGTTATTCCGTAAAGTTGTCTTGTAAAAAATATGAATTGGTGTTGATAAGGGCATATCACTTAACCAGTTCACGATAACAGCGTGTTCTTGGAATTGAGTCAAACTTTCAAGGTCACAGCAGAGTTTGTTTACCAACATAAAACTACGCATGTAGAGAAATGTTTTACAAAATAAAACTAGCATTCATAACGTGACAAAAATTTTGAATGGAGAAAGTATGAAAAACGTGTTCATTAACAAAACCAAAAATATGTCTATGGTTGCCGGTTAATTGTTGCCTCTGGTGTGCCAGTAACCTATAATTAGAGCCCTGTGGCGCTAAATGTTCCGTCAATGCCATGATGCGAGTTAACTTGAGAGACTTCACATAGATTTATTAGGGAAACCTGATTTCATCAGCGAAGAGCGATGCAAGGAATTTGGACAATTCATGTGACATGCGTTGTCTCGCACATTACACCTGTCACGTCCTCGCCTCTTTAATCGTATATATTATTGTTACTATGTAAAGGTGAGCAGGCACACATTTTCATTCTCCTTCCGCGAAATGTGCGTAGATTATAAGTACATTGCTATTCAACATGATAATGTTTCATATGAAGTACGCACAAGTTTGATATACTGCTAGGTTTTATTTATCTCTTCTTGGTTTTGTATGTTTTTGAAAATGATCACATTCATGTGCAAATTATTTAAAACAATTAGAATACTAGTATCATTACGTATCTGGGATGTTGTGCGGGGTTGTCCAAATTTTGTATAGATGAGTTTTATACCTCGGTGATTTTTAACGATTTTTAAAGAAACGATTACGATAAATAGGTCTGCATTGACTGCAACAATGCGAAGCCATTAATTGCATATCAACATCTTTTCAATGCTTAACCAGCACCCAAAATAAATAAACCGTCACTGCGACAACATCGGGTCGAAACATCACCTTGCTACTGGTGGTCTGATTGAAAAAAATAATTAGCAAATCTTTTCTTCTACTTTTTGTTTTTGGAAGCAAATCTGTTTTACGAGTCATCGCTTTACCCGTTTGTAAGACTGATATTTTCAAATTCTTGACTTCCCATCCAAAGGCTCATCTTGACGCGAGTCCTTAAATAAGAGGACTACAATTGAACAAAAAGGAAGAACAAACAAGAAGAAGAACAATGTTTAATTCTAACACAATTCGTTTGTAACGCGATACGAAATATCCCAATTCTGTGATAATCATTGTGCCTAAAAACCACCTACGAAACACGAAAAACATTATACAATGAACACGTCCATTTTTATTGCGTTCCGTTAGGGAAAAATTTCCACTAAAACGCCTTCGACCTAAACTCGAAGGAGCTAAAACACGATGGCGGAGGGGCGAAAACACAATGGCAAAGGAGAGAAGAAGCAAAACCTCGATGGCAAAGGATCTCCTGGAAACTATTTGAAACGCCCAATTTTATTGTGTTCCGTTAGTGCAAAATTTCTACTATCGCTCCTTTGCACCTTCGACCTAAACTCGAAGGAGCTAAAACACGATGGCGGAGGAGCGAAAACACAATGGCAAAGGAGAGAAGAAGCAAAAACTCGATGGCGAAGGATCTCCTGGAAACTATTCCCTAACGAAACACCATACATGTTGGTTGGTTCAAATTTGTGTGACCAAACGTATGTGATGCCGCAATTTTTTTTTTAATTCTTTTAGCACCTATTTGTATAACATACAAATGCACTTTACTTATAAATCAAATTTTTTGCGTTAGAATTGAGATACTATGATATATTCATGTTTGGTTTTAGGCACTAATTAGTTTGTCGTTTGTAGCAATCACTCCATTTGGGCTCTAAACCCAATTCTCGTGCACAACATTTTCCAATGGAACTCGAAAAACATTTATCTCTTAAATAAACACCTCTTACAAACATCAATTGTCAAGACGGGGCATGTTTTCAACCCGATTAAACTGTGTAGCAGATTTTTATTTAAAGTGTGTGAAGGTATTTAGAAATGTTTAAATAAAGTTGTGGAAATTATGCGTGTGTTTATCAAAAAAAAATAATAAAAAAATGGAAAAGTATCAAGTTCTCCAAATAAACGGCATAGAAGCATGAATGGAAGATGTATTTGGAAATGATAAAAGATACAACAACATCTTAAATGGGCGACCGGAAATGAAACGAAGCGCCAAATTGTAAAGACAAAACAGATTAAGAAAAATTATGATCGAAATCACAGTTTAAACCGAGTAAATCTATAGCGCCAAAATTAAAACTATAAAGTTAAAATGTAAGATATGGAAGTAAAAATTATCGCTATTTAATACGGTAGGATTTGATAACTATAAGAGATGATTTTTCTCTTTTAGCGTGATTGAAGTTATTTTTTCTCACACTAGTGACTTTTGCGTCATAGCTTAAAACCATACACTTAAGATGAAAACTATAACCTCATTCTTAAATACAGTAGAATTCAATATCTAAAATGCGTTAATTTTCACTTAAACTCATAGAAGACGAGCTTTACACACATGTAGTTAAAGGACTCGGTAACAAACCACGTTTCACCAATGTGAAATTTCCCTATCCCACACTGTAACTAGTGATATATTATGTAAATACAGTAAAGGAAATTTTATATTAATATTGTTCAGGTATGAGAAAAAGAATCACTAGTTAACATGCGGAATAGAGAAATGAAATCAACCCATGGAGCTAAGATTGTGTATCCATATAAGCCTCCGCGATAGAAATTCTTCTTTCTCACGCCGCACTGTACCTTCTTTTTTGTGCAAAATGCAAGTTTTAAAGCGGTAAACGGTTTTAAACGGTATTTAAATTTACATACATTATGTTTATACCGCCATAATATGATATTTACGTGCACTATGCTTATACCACCAGTGACATACCTGCAGTTATAAGTGGACGTGGAAAATTAATATCATAGCATAAACAATCCTACAGTACCAAACAACGATAGTTATATTCTGTAATGTCTATACAAATTACTACAACGTAACGGTGTGTTAAATCATTCACTAATATTTCCACCTGCGCCCGAAGTTAATAAGATCAAATATATAGTACCGAGTATTAGTAAGGTCGCCACATTCTCATAGGTTGGAAATGTAAGTCAGATAAGGATCGACACATTTTTTGGAGGGGACACTAAGCTGGCGGTTCACGCAGGGATCTTATACCTTCTTGCACAATAAAACCCCATATAAAATTTAATAAGAGTAAGCAGTAAAAGTGTTGCACGGGGTCATTAGCCTTCCTTCACTGTCAATATTGCTTTCATTAATAGTTTATGTCTCTACCATTCTACGTGATATTTTTTTTAACTATCTGAGTTGGCGAACTCACCAGTATTACTCAGTTCCAGCCAGTATAGCTTTCTATATCCACCGTTAAAGCACTCTAACACCCCCGCCCCCGCACAAGCAAGAGTGACTTCAATGAAATGTGTAATAACGCTAAAAACTAGTGCTTCTACAACTAACTCAGCTTCATTCCTGTACATGCAATCGATACTGGTGTCTTACTGAGTGCTTGGAATAATAAAACCAGGAAAGAGGATACTGGTGGTATTTATGTTTTATTTTATAGTCGTAATCCCCTCAAAATTTGAATATAATAGTATATTCACATTTACTTATTTCACACCAGGGCGCGTTCATTTCAAGATCGACGAACAATTTGAGATAATTATGATTATTTTATGAAACCTTCATTTCAACACATAACTTGTTTTAGTGGACAGATTCAAAAGAAGAAGAAGAAGAAGATAAGAGAAAACTGATTAAATTATAATTGTTACAATTGAAATTACAATATAAATTAAAATTAACTAAAACTCTAGAATTGTTGACATCTTTTGGCAGTTCTGATACGTGCGTACAAAATAAACTTTCAAAAATAAACTTTAAAAAAGAATTATTGAACGTAAGTTCAAAATAAAACGATTTCAGAATTTTTTTCTAAGAGTTTTAGTTAATTCAAAACTTAAATCATAAATCATTTTTATCAGTATTACCTGTTTATTAAAAAACAAGCTACCAAATTATGAAACACAATCAAATGAAGCAATAAACATAAAATGTAAGCAACAAATGCATGCTTCTTTATGAATCAAAAGCTTGTATATAAAAAAAAAACAACTAGTCAAGTATTATTAAAAAAACACCTCTTGAACCTTTGAAATAAAGACAACCTTAATCAAATAATGCACATTCAAATATTTAAGTTCATCATTAAGCAAGATACATATCATCCTTAAATATCGAGTTTAATGTTAAAACTATTTGCATAGTTTTCTGGCAATAAGTTTTGGTGAGAACATGAGTGTTCTTTAAAGAAAAACCATCATTTGCGATGTTATCCTTAAACATAAATGCAACATAACTTCTCTTATAAAACCAAATATGTTTTTTTTTATTCTTGATCTTTTTTTCTTCAGCTTTAATACAAAACATTACTTCTAAAAATTTCATTTAGTTAACAGCAAAAAAAATAATTTCCAACACTTTCAACAAAACATATAATTAAGACAAAATTATTCTTTCTTCGTTTGTTAAAATACCAAACAGGACAGTATATGTTTCAATAAATAAAACTTACTTTGACTTTCTTCGAAAACTCCCCAAGCAATTTTCAACAACACTGCAGTATGTATGACCTGCAAGTTTGACAAAATCCGTTGTGATGATTGACTAAGAACAATATCCCAAGTTATCAATAAGCAAGGTTTGTCAACGTTAACCTTCGGGTCCTTCTCTCCTCTTATGATTGATCAAACCCGAATTTCTTTATAAAGCATGAAGCGAGTGACGCATGTCCCAGCATCTGAACCTAAAAAATTTGACCACGTGATTGGATTTATAACATCCCGCGTATATTGACGTAAATTTAATTTTAACGAGTTTGATTGATGCGCGCGCAGCCTACATGTATCACGTGATAATGCATCGTTCACACCCAGGCATAGAAAAATGCTCACAATGTGATTCATAAAAATCTGACGAGAAAACGTCTGTCTAGAAGCTACATGTGATGTCTTGTGTACTATGAAACAGTTGGTTACGCCGCTCCCACGGACATAACAAATACACTATTAAGGACGCTGTAGCCACTTTATTGTCAATTAACTCATTTCGTATATATATGGTATAAACACCCTCCCCCCACACTAATCCCCCCCCCACCCCCCTCCCCACACACACACGTATTGCATTTTCAGTAGTGATATATATATAGATGTTTTAATAGATATGAATGATATCTTTATTTCAATGTCTCTGTGTCAATTAACTGTTGGGTATTGACCAATCAAAATACAGCATTACGCCTTTAATTAGGCTAGAAAAACAAATTGGTCGCCATATTTATGTTGAACATACGACATTCTTCCCTAAATATACCTTACAAAACTTTACAGTCTTATTTAGAATAAAGAAACATATAAAATAGGATGTCACATTTATGTAAAATATACAATTTGAAGAGAAGAATAACACACTCTTAATGCATATCTGTCAATACACTGCAACGCATTTTTAACGTTTTCATGGTACCAACCACCAGGGGTCGCTTGACATAAAACTTAACAAGATTATTTGATTCTGAATTTGCACGAGATGCATAAACCAATTGCAGCTTTAGTGACAATTACTCAGATTAAATAATGTACCGAGAATGTACTTTACAACAATGACACGTGAAGACGCTACCTTTTATACAAGTGTCGTCTGGAGTATACCCACATTATTGTTAAAAAGCTATACTACATGTAGACAATAATTCCAATAAGATACCACTACAAGAAACAAAACTTGAGAAATAATTTTTTTTATAAGAAAATCTGTAAAAATGAAAGGAAAGCCTGTGAAGTGTGAGCGCTTTCCATCACGCTACCGTTATAATTTCTTCCTGAATTTAGTGGAGGGCAGTTTTCCATACGTTGTTAATTTGGATAACCCCGGCTTTATCATAATACACCCTGAGCTGATAATGTTATAATTATTACAGTCATTATTACAAATGCAATCTCTCTTTGTTGTGCCAATCAGGCTTAAAGAAGGACTAGCGTTGTTGTGTCGTTAACGATTGACTCTCCATCAACTGGGAGTCTTGTGTTCGATTCCTGTTGTCGGTAAATACTTTAACATCTAAGTAGGGACTATTGTGGCTTACATGTCTTGAGATCGTCATTAAAGAGATAACACAACTAAGGATTCAATGACTGAGGGGCAAACTAATATACGACCATGCGATATTCCAGAAAGGTGTTGCTGTACTGTCATGTTGTTTTGGACGTAAGATCGCTTCACAGTATTTTTGCCGTACTGTCGTTTTATCGTTCTGTCAAAATGTTATCTGAAATAACTGTCGTGTTGTCATCCTGTCAAAGTGTTCCTGACAGTGCGATACAGCCTTGCACGACAACGCGATATGGCACACATCAGTCCCTAGAGGAAAGTCAATACGCTCCATGGTTTTCCAAGTCATCGAAACACTAAAAATCATATAACAGGAGAAGTTGTCACTCAAAGGAACGTTGTGGCAATGTTTATGTGGCGTGTTTATCAGAGATATACTAGTATCAAAATCGGACCGATTTCTATTTTAAGCCACCTGAACACATTTTAATAGCAAAGCAAGATATCTCCTAAAGTCTATAAAGATATCTCATATGTTTGTTCAAGATAAATACCCTTAAATAAGTGTATAAGATAAGTTATAAACTGTATAATATATCTCCTTTTATTTACATTATATATAATTGATTTTAAGACACATCTTAAATTCCAAAGGAGATATATCACAAACTTAATAGAAAGCAATCTAAATATCAAAGAAGTATTTAAGATATTTCAAAATATACGGCAGTGTATAAATATATATGTTAGATTTTGTTTATTAAGTAACAATTCATGTTAAATAAGCATGTTTTCAAGGAAATTGTTTTTAAGTCACCAAGATGCACACGTATCTTGGTGACTTAATAAAAAAAAGACTTTTTAAAAGTCACCCTATTATCTTATATTAGTAGATTTCATTATTTAATGTTTTTTTTTTTAAATCAAATGTTATTCATTTAAACGAAAAATTATGTGATCTAATGTACACTAAAACTCATTAAAATCCTAACCTTTATTTTGTTTAACACTCGAGTACGTTTAAGGTTCTGATTTAATAGAAGCCCACGAACACCAATATTTCTTTTCATGAAACTTCATTTTCGAAGGAAAAAATAATGAAATAAGTTAAAAATAAAAATTAGAAAGATATGTTAAAACATGCTACAGATTATGTTAAAAAGAAGCAAATAAAGTTGTAAATACGAAAAGCCAAGATGATATTCTAAAGCCGTAAGTCCATGGACATGGGCAAACAAAAGGAAAACGTGGGACGCAAACAGAAAAGAAGCACAAATACAATCATTAAGTAAAAAAGGGTAAACATCACGAACTTCTATTAACAAGAGGCCCAACGGGACTTAACGTCCATCTGAATTGGCATTTGAATACTTTTGACACTAGGGTCACACCTTGAACAAAGTTGGTTCATCAGAAGTTTGTTGGAAAAGAAGTCGAAAATATCGAAGTGTTGAACTTTGCCTCAGAAATGCGTAAACTTATTTTGATCCCTGGGTCACGCCTGGAACAAATATGGTATTCAATACCCTAAAGTTACTGCAAACCAAAGCATTAAGCTCAAGGCCATCTAGATTATTTAGTTTTTGTTTTTAATTTTGCCAAGTTTCCTCTTAAGGCCCCCCCCTGTGGGCAGAGCCCTATCATTTAAACAAATATGAAACCCCTTCCCCTAGGGATGCTGTCTTCCAAATGTGGATGAAATTAGTCAAGTTGTTTTGGAAAAGAAGTCAAAAATGTAAAAATTAAACATATTTGCTATATATTCACACCTTCAACAAACTTGTTCGCTGTGCCCTATAGTTACTACATACCAAAACATCAAGCTCTAGGCCTTCTGGTTTATTAGAAGTAGATTTTTGAAGTTTTGTCAAGTTTCCCCCCTTTGACCCCTTGTGGCGCCCTCTGGGGGCCTAGACCTTTTATTTGAACAATCTGAACCCCCTTCCCCTAGGAATACTTCCTGCCAAGTTTGGATGAAATTGCTCCAGTGGTTTAGTAGAAGTCGAAAATGTGAAAAAGTTTACTACGGACGGACGGGATTTGTATTAGAAAAGTCCATCTTTGACCTTCGGTCTCGATGCTTTCTTGTCATTCCGGTATATGACAACCATTTCCAAAGTAAAAAAGAAACATAAGAATCTGTCATTATTATCGTGACAAAAGAGTAAGGAGAAACACCATTGACATGATAGGAATAGAAGCAGCAATAGTATCACGAACACAAAGCAGTAACCATAGTTTATAGCATTGATTGTTTTGGAATATTTTGCAAGAGAAGTGACTCCTTATTCTAGTGCATTGAGTACATACTCTTCTCAAGTAACTGTGGTGCGTTATCACATAAATGTCTGAATGATTTTAATTCTGATAGTACAAATGTTTGTTTACATATCAAGTGGCACCCTAATAATCCCATGTTAACTAAAAACATGTTGTTATCAACATGCAATCGGCAGGTCATCCTTGTTTAAGCTTTGCTTTAACCATTTAACAGAGAACAAGTACACGTAACACACCTTCAAAGTTATTGTGTCGCTTTATTGAGATGGCAAAAATAAAACACTTGTAAAAAGATTTTTATTGTAATGACATATTACTTATGGGGGCTACTTTATGTCGTCTTGTCGAGGCGAGTCCCGACAACCACATAATTAGTCATCTTAAATCTTAACTTGTGGAGGCGAGTCCCGACAACCAAGGAGATAGTCATCTTAAATCTCAACTTGTCGAGGCGACAACCAGAGAATTAGTAATTCTTAAAACTCAACTCGTTGAGGCGACAACCAATTTATTAGTCATCTTAAATTTCAACTTGTCAACCAGAGAATTAGTAATTCTGAAACCTAGATTTGTCAAGTCGACAACCAGTTTATTTGTCATCTTAAACCTCGACCTGTTGAGTCGAAAGCAAGATTATTAGTCATCTTAAATCTCCACATGTCGAGGTGACAACCAGATAATTAATATCTTATATCTCGGGTTGTCGCTTCGACGAGTCGGCAAGTCGAGATTTCAGAATTACTAATTACCGGGCGCTCGCCTCGAGTCCTCCTATTACGGGACTTTTGGGGTATTACATGCTATTTTTGTTTATTTGTTATCTTGTCTTGTTAGTCATGGTATATTTTTGTACATTTTTTATAATCCCTTTACTGTAATATGAGTCGTATTTTTACACTTTCTTGTAGAAATGGTCTTTTATATGTTCTACTGTTGAGTGCACCCTACCTCTACTTTGTCTTGCTGGTATGGTTTATTGTAATTAATTTTTATCCGTTTTGTTGTAATGAGTTTTACATTTGTACTTATATGATGGTGCATTCCGTGTATCAAACCAGCGAGATGGCTCAGTGATAGATACTTCGCTTCGTGATGCGGTAGGTTGGGGTTCGAATCCAGGCCACGCTAAACATGAGACGTTAAAATTAAGCAATCTTCTGACTCCCTGCTAAGCGTTAAGGTTGACTCGGTGTCAGGATAATATGACTAAGTTATGTATCATGTCAAAGTGTCCTCGGCGTGATATTTCAGTGAGACAGAGCTCAGTGCGCACTGTCACAAGCAGACACAGTCTCGATATGACTTAGACATGAGTTAAATGGACGTGAAACCCAAATAAAACAAACAAGCATCCGCGTGCGAGCCTACAAGTATACGATGACTGTTAACACACAGTTGTTAGTATGATAACGTTAATACACACGCAAGTTTAAGAAGTCAATCTGGTCCACTAAATAGCACATACCATTTAAACCCGATGCTACAAAAGAACTAGAACTTAAACATTTTTATTTCAAGCCAACACATACGAATTTCCTTACATCTCGTGAAAATTTTACCTCACGTTCTTGAGAGCGGCAGTTTTACCGAGACGACTTATTTCACTTTACTAAATAGATGGGTGTTTTCTCCTTTAATCTCCGCTACACACAACGTATAAATCGAGTGCACAGCCCTGGTGGAGAAATGGCCACTATGGTACACTGTAAAACTTGTTAAACTCCCCATTTCTTGCTTGGCGGAGAAAAGTAACAAAGCGAGAGAACCAGTCTAGACAAAAGGTCAGAAAATGTGCTGTCGATAACGAAAACAATCACCATGCATCGCATATAGCTAGGAAATTTGCCTCTGCCTCTAAAGTGGAAAAGCGGGATACATCGTTAGAAAATCCATCACAGCGTAACACTAATGTAACAGAGGATATTATGGGTGCATGCATACCTTCTGTTTATGTTGATTTGTGCGTATTTTAAGAAAATAAATTTGGTTCTGTCGTATTGTGGTTTGATTTTGACTGAAGAGAGTTTTATAGGTCAGTTGGGTTAATAAGGTTATACCAACCCTGAAACAGGTAGAAAGCAATGCCGAATACATAATATAACTGTACACTTAGTCAGGTAACATATTATTATGGCATATTCTTCACATTGATTTACATTCACAACTACTTGTATTTGACGCGTCTATTCTTTGCACACAACTTGTATTGAATTTCTATTGTTAAAATTGAATTATCGAAGAAAAAAATCACAAGATTCACCTGCAATTCAGGGGATTTTAGATTGTTAATAGCAGGTTTGTTTAACATTGCCATCGTAAATCAACAAGAGTTACATACTTCTCATAAATTAAATACCCTTTGTTTAACATGCCCTAATGCTTTTGAAATGTCCATTTAAACATTTTATCGAGAGGCGCACAGTAAGGTTATTTAACAACAAAATGTATATCTGACCTACCCCAAAGTAGGATCTGT
>JAUMGZ010192941.1:0-13083 GCA_032359645.1 Pododesmus macrochisma | reverse complement strand
AACCAGTGAGTTTAACAAGACCCCCCCCCCAATAAAACAAACAATAAAGATGCATAGTTTATTTTAACATTTATCTTGAAGAAAAAAAAACAACAGAATATAAATAACATAATAACCATGGTAGTTCTGGAAGAAATCTACTGGACACTGACTACATTAAAGAACAAATAGATACTGTCTCTGTTCTAGAATCAACTATTTCATGATCCCATCCATGTCTTTTTAACATTGTACACCCAATCACATTTGCAATAGCAAAAACCAAATTTTCAAAAACTGTAAAATGTAAACTACACTTGAAACATAAGCAAAATATTTTTGAACAAGTACACATCATGATCAATCAAGAGGACAGATCTTATTTTTTTTATTTTAATTTTTATTTCATTTCAAAGTTACAGTACAAACAAATTGAAATTAAGGTAACAGTACAATTGAACAAAAACATTCAGACAATATGCCATAAAGCCAAATTATAACACATTACTGATAATGTGATAAGTGGTAATATCACTATTGTAATAAAAATCAAGTATTTTTTTGATCTTGATGTACAATTCATTATTTAAAAGGAAACATGTTTTCTACATTACTGGAATAGAGATTCTACACTGTTTATGTAATATTTAAAAAAAAAAAAAAAATGCTGTATATTGTGTTAGAAGTGAAACTGGACCCTACCAAATCTTATTTTTCCTGATAAAAATGAGCAGCAAAGTGTTTTTTATTATTATAATTTAATTAAAAGTACTTATTTTTATTACTTTACCCTGAACCTTTTCATCAACATATTCAATTCACTTTTTGATAGGTGTTTTTGTACTCACATAACAAGGTGTATCAACATTTTTGAGGAAGCAGAGTTGAGAAATTCATATCTGGCTATAGCTAGGATGTAGGAGATATCATTGGTCCTATTGTGAACAGTTCGCATATGAAAGTTTTGAAAGAACATTCAGAGTTCAAAGATGAACCTGAACGGACAAGAGAGTTATGGAATATAACAAAGGTCAGTACTAAACCAGAAATTAGGTGATCACACGAAGGTGTCTTATAGCTTAATAAACTTAATAATGAGGGCAACATTCAGTTTTTGTAGTCATAAATTAACTTTTCACTAACGGTATCACCAGTTCAATTCGATTATTTTTGTCTGATAATGTGTCATTTCTGCTAAATTTAATTAGTACAAAAACGTTCATAACATGAAAATCATGAAAAGTTAGGAATTAAATTTAAGATGTCAATAAATAACATGTACCTGTATCTGTTTAAGAACAAAAGCACAAACTGTACCTTCTAAGGAAACCTAAATTGTTTGCAATGGACTTTACATTATTGGGGTTACTTTATTCAAATATTTTTATTTTTTTTATTTTTTTCTCAAGAGGAACAGCTTACTCTGAGTCTCTTGGCCCAATGAGGGGGTGAAGCAGCAAAGCCTGCTTCTTCTGCTTCTTTTTGTCTGTCAAATGGTTTACTCAAAATTCTTAATACTCGTTGAATTTCTTCAAATGTGCCATTTTCAGTCTCCTCTATAGCTCGTTGGGCAATCCAATTTCTCAGAACATAACGTGGGTTAACCCTATTCATCATGTACTGTCTGTCTTTTTCTGTAATCTTAAAATCATTTAAACGTCTTCTGTAAATGTTAAACCAATCCTTCCACCATTTGTGTTTTGTTAAAATTTGTAATGCCCAAGAGTTTTCTCCCTTTGTAGCTTTTGTAATTGTTCCCATTTCACTGCAAAAAAAGAGATGTTAGTTACTCTGCTTTTAATAGGTAATACATGTAAAGTGATAGTCCAGAAGAATGATTGAATCAAAATATAAAATTGAAGCATACTAGTATAAGCTCAGTACCAAAACAGAGAGAGTGTTATTTTGTAATATGATTAATACAGTTTTTTTTTATTGCTGTATGATTTATGCAGTTTTGGGTACTACAAATTATACGCAAGGTGACTAGACATTTTAAACATTTCATGTAAAGGGGGATAACCATTGTAAAAGGTTGTATATAAAAATACTTCATATCAATAGAATATAAAATCCCTACCTAATATGAATTTCTCCAAGCTGACGAAATGTGAGAGTGAAATCAGCTTTAGTTTCTTCCATCATTTTTAGTAAAATAGCCACAAGTTGCTCATCATCATCCCCTATTGAGTGAGCAATGCCCAATTTCTTCCTGAACAAATCCATAAAGTTTTGCTTATAAATGTCTGCATATCCTTTCAGAATGACACTAAGTTGTTTTTTCTGCTTGCCATCAAGTAGTGGAAGCAAAGCAACTGCTAGCTTATCCAAATTAAACTTCCCTACATCTGGTTGGCGTTCATAGCTATACATGCCTTCATCATCTGATGTGTTAGGAACAAAAGATGGGTCATACTCATCTAAGAACCCAAATGGACCATAGTCTATGGTAATTGACAAGAGACTAAAATTGTCAGTGTTACAAACTCCATGGGTAAAACCTACACTTTGCCAAAGTGCTATCATTTTTGCAGTGTTCTCTACAACTTCACTATAAAATTCTAAAATTCTGTCCTTTTCTAATGGGTTGATACCTCTAAAATAATTTATAATTACAAAATCCACAAGTTTTCTTAACAAAGTTATCTCCCCATTCTTTGTCAAGATTTCAAGAGATCCAATTCTAAACCATGACTCTGCAAGTCTAAGGACCACAGCAGTTTTCTCATATCTTGGATGACCATCATAGAACTGATCACGGACGATTTTATCCTCACTCACAACCAGGGAGGCTGCTCTACTTGTTGGAATACCTACAAAAAAAGAAATTTAGAATAGAAACATTGATAATTTCTTCTTATGAACCTTTGATAATTATTTATACAATGTATACTTAAACATCAGATATTAAAGTTTGACTTGAGTTAAAATATGATAAATATTGTTAACAACATATATTCAAATTCAAATTCTTTTTGAGAAGAAAGCTCAAAAATGAAAATGGTTATATGTTACAAATAGATACAAAGAAAATAATACAAAAGTTAAAACAGAGTTAAAGAATGACACAACATAAACAAACAAAACATTATATCTATATGTCTGTAGAGTGTAGACTGTAACCAAGGAAAACAACATCAATATATATAATTATGTACATGTATAGAAATATAGTAATTATATTCATGTGAAAGAAATCCATTGTGGCTCAATTCATAGTTTTTTTATAGCTTTTCTAATTATTTGTTAGATTTGATTTTAATTACATACTTCTGGCTTGAAAATTATAAATTAAATATGAATGATTGACTGGATTTCTAATGATGAAAATATATGATTTGTTTGATTGTTTTTATTAATGTTTCACATCCCTTTCAACTCATGTCATATTGAGACAATGTCTGATTGCAAAAATGCACACTGATGACGACTTTATAGTGCTGTTTCTGTAAAATATCATGCCACATACACATTGACATGATATTTCAATTTGTTATATTATCCTTACACATACATGAGTTCAATGCACAAGATATACATACATATAAACATGCATATGTTTTATAATAATTCTTCAAGATAGGAAGAGAAGCAGCTACAGTAATAAGAAAACAAAAGCAGTAGGGGTAGTAAAAGCAAAAATGCATTCTTAAGATGACCTCATAATATTATTAAATATAATCAAAAGGACTTGAAATTTAATTTAAAATGAGGAAAGGGATAAGGGGAGAAATGTTTAATTCATAAATTACACTCAAATAAATACAATTTAACACACTGTTCACATTATATATTGTACCCTATACATTTTTGTCATCTTATATGCTATATGTATCTACATGTACATGCTTATGTTATTTTGTTTAGATAGCATATTTGCCAACCTTTAAAAGCTCTCATTAATTGTCGGGTAAATTAAGTTTTGTGTTTCATTCAGATGATCAAATGTTTTATCAAGAATAATAGTCAAAATGACAATATCCAAGGAAGAAATGTTGTGTGAATGTCAGAATGACTACATAATTTTAGTAATAGTCCAATTAAGATAACTGCATGTGCATGTAAACTTCAGGGTATATTTGAACAATATGGGTTACCGACCTCAAACACTCATTTCAATATCAATCAACCCTCCCTGACATTGCCCATGTTGATATCACCCCCTACATATAGAGTACCAACACAGCAAGAGAAACCTCAATTAGTCATTTTAGCATGCATGTATTGAGAATTAAATATCTATACATGTGTATGAATTAGTTATTATAACTTATAATTTAAAGTACAACACAAAAGAAATACATGTATCTGGAGACATTTAAATTGAACGTGTTTTGGGTATACATATTCACCTAGATAATACATGGCCTCACTACACAGAAACTCTCGTACTGATGATCTTATAACTGCCCTTCCATCTCCTCTTCGAGAATAAGGCGTTAAACCTGATCCCTTCAACTGCAGCTCCCATCGCTGTCCTTGTGAATTTACAAACGCCCCCAGCATGACCGCCCGTCCATCCCCTAACTGATAAGACCAGCTTCCAAACTGATGTCCACCATATCTATGTGACAACGGAATTGACCCGTGTAAAGTTGTCTGACCAGAGGAAAATTGAGTAAACTCTGGAGCGTTAGAAAAGCTCAGGTCCATGTCCAATAAATAAGTGAGTGCATCCTTAGATACTGCAGCTAGGGTCGTTTTAGATTTAAATGGCGTTGGATATGTTATAGAAAATAGTGATTCAGAAACTCGTCTTACATAATTTTCTTTCACTGGATCAATGGGAAATGTCTCGTATAAAACCTGATTTGAAAAGTTCCATGTTGTGAAGGAGTTGTGAAGAAATCTGTTTCTCTTGCATGTTTCATACTTTAAATCGCTTAAATAGTGCCCACTATATACGTTTTCCTTCAAACATGCATCGTTATGATTTGAAAGTAGCACAGCTAATGCCAAAATGGAACAAAAATAGCTAAAAATCAAACCGAAAGTTAACACGTGCATAGTTGGCTCATGTTTACGGAAATGACGTTTTGGAAAACAAAATTCAAAATGTAATAAAACAAACGAAGTATCTCTTAACTTATACAAAATAATAAATTTAACTTAATATCATTATTTCCTGATAACATTAATAAAAATTTTTTATATTATCAATCATGGTGTTTTATGTAAATTGAAAGTACAATTAAACGGATACGATAGTATACGCTTTCCGCTATAAATTGTAAAATATATAAACCAATTAACTGGAGGATTTTTACCGGTATCGGATCTGTATCAACAAAGTTGACGACCAAACAGTACCGTGTTTTACCGTAACATTCGCTGAAGGAGTCCGGAGGAAACCTTTCGCTCAAGGTTTGTTTAAAATGCTATCAAATCCGAGGATGTATATATTTTCTTTTGACAGTTTTTATAGGTTGATTGTTGCACCTCTTTCAGAAAAATTGCATGCATTCGAGTGACAGGAAACTCAGCCTAGGACCTATCAAATGTAGGTCGGTGGTAAAAAATTGGGAAGGTAGATTTAGGGAACGGTCTGAGAACCTTAAACAGACTGAGACCTATTTGTTTTGCCTAACTATTGTCCACAGCGATCCCCCACACGTACATGTATGATGTATAATAGGTATCGGGTTCGTTCGCCCTCTACCTGTTGCCTAGTGCGTCCATTCGTTTAATATATTATAAAAACATAAAATACTTTACATAACTTAATAAATTTAATGCATATTTCTATGTATATAAAAATTGAGCGAACAGGTCGGGGTGCGAACATGTTTATGGGCGAACTGACCCAGATTCCATAAGCGCCTGTGATTATCTCCCTTGCCCCTGACAAAGCCCTTTGGAATGAACCCTTTGTGGGGTAAACTGATAATCCTGGATATCTACCTTCTCATGCACAGAAGACCTACGAAACCAGTAGCAGATAAGATAAGAAGAATTAATACATATAATAAATTTGATTTGGTGCTGTAGTTTTTTAGTCCAGTCTAGGATTGGTTGACACTTTATAAATCACATGACACATATTTAGAAGTTAATTCTTCAATTTTGCATATTTTTTCAGGACTTTAATTATATAAAATCATGACATCTGGAATAACCTGTGAACATTTGACAGAGAAGCTGAAAACAGAAATACAAGCAACACATGTGGTAATTAATATTTCTAACATTAAATTAAGGAAAAATTTAGAATTATTAAGTTGAAAGAATTTAGGAAGAGATTTGATAGTAATATGTGACTTTAACTTGTTTTAAATATTAACAGCCATGCACTGAATGGCATGTCACCATGGTCACCTAGTGTTATAAATTTCACTAAACCTGCAGTATATATATACTTGGTAGTTACAGAGTAACCCTTTTATAAGTTTAATACGAAGAGCATTATATCGATTATTGAATATGTCAAGGGTATATCTAGACATACGTATACAGTGTCTACTCGTGACAGTGCGCACTGATCATGATGGGGACTTTATAGTGCTGTCTCTTTGAAATATCATGCTGCAGACACAATGACATGACACTTCACTCCATCACACTATATATATCCTAAAACCAAGCAAACCAGTCCTTCTTATACCCACAGTGACCAATCTAGGTTCATTTTGCTGCCGTTTAACGACATTTTCCCCTCAAGAAAAGGGTACCAAAATTCACCTCTTTTCCCCCTAAAATTCCCTTTTTTCTGCAAAATAAATTTTCAATATCTTATAAATGCTTTCTTTTCTTTTCTTCATAAATACAAAATGTATCTTGAGCAACAATTGAAGATCATTGATCATTCTTGTTTATTTGCCGGAGTTCGTTTAGCATATGATATCCCATCATTGCTGCCAAGCGCAGATGTGACCTTACGTATGCATGCGTATAATATCACATCAGAAACAAACAGAAACTAAAACCATGTGGCACAAGGAAGGATTCACTACAAGACAGACAGCTTATGTATTTTTCCTCAAAGTAGGGAAACAATTCCCATTTTCACCGAAACGGCACTTTCCCCAAAAATTTTGATTAAACCCTGACCAAGAAATGCTAAGCACTTAGCAAGGAGCGTGAAGATTACACTGTACATGTACCTAATTTTAATGTCTTAGGTGTGACACAGCCAGGATTCAAACCCAGACCTACCGGAACACAAGCCCAACACTCTGCATCAATGCAACTGTACCAGTACAATATCAGTCGTATTTTTCTGAATTTATGCTTATGAAATTTGTGTTTGGTTCCCTACATATGGTATAAATGACTTTTCTTGTATGATTCTTGTGTTTCAGAATATAGTAGACCTGTCAGATGGATGTGGATCCAAATTTGAAGCTGTCATAGTATCACCACAGTTTGAAGGCAAACCACTTCTTGCTCGACATAGGTACAAACAGTGAATAAGCATTACAACTTTTAAAGTCAGAATTAAAATAGATTTTGTTTCTTCTCTCTCATCAACTTATAAATACCTACGACTAACCCTGACAAAGCTTTTTTATTACCAGTTCTAGATTTAGCTTCTTAAAATATTTTTATTTGAAATCTTGAAATGAATGCAATATTATTTTGTATCTACAACATCTACCACGTAACAAAAATCTGCATATATTGTATTGGAGAGGTTACTATGGAGTCCATTTCTTATTATTGTGCTTATTATAAAAATTTGTTTTTTTTAAAGAGTTTTGTAGAGTTCAAAATGTTACTATTTCAGTTGTCTCCCTTCCATTACAAAATGACATAGATGAGACAATAATATTATTTTTTATATAGTTAATGTTGTATGTGTGCTGTGTATACATATTTTATTGACAAACTTGCTTGTTTATATTGAAAGTTATTAAGTAACAGTCTCCATTCGGGCCTGTATATGTACCTTGATAAAATTTACAAGCCCGGAATAATATTTACTGGCCCATTTCGTAACTTTGTGAACTAGTTGAACAACATGTTTAATGGGTATTATACATATTCTTAAATTATATTTATACCTGTATATTAGCTTCACATAGAAGATGGACTACTGTGTTGTTTTGTGTTCCCACATATTTAAGCTCTGTAGATCTTAATTAAAATCATGATAAACTGAAGGAGGTACATGTACATCAATTGAATGATTGATAATTTTTGTTTTGACAAATTTTATTTTGATTATTTGTAATGATTTAATCTGACATGCTTTATATCTTATAAACTTCTTGGAAAGAAAAATGGCACTTTCCTTAAATTACAATTTGCTGTTCCTTTTGAATGTCGATATAATATTTTGTACTTATATCCATTAAAAACTGACAACTTGTCCTTTCAGTAATAACTTTTTAAAATTGTGTAAATATTGAACTTGTAAAATAACAAATTGTTGACGTGTAGATAATCAATATTTTCAGACTAGTCAACACAACGATAGCCGATGAGATGAAAATCATCCACGCCTTTACAATGAAAACATACACAGAGGACCAATGGGAGAAATTACAGAAGGGAAGCCAGTAGCAGTGACTTGCACCATATGTATAGATACTTTAGTGTGTGTAGATACTTAAACACCATGCATACAAGCTTATACACTCTGTATAGACAATTCTACGCCATTCATCTAGATACTTATACATGGTGTATAGAATCTGATACTTACTACATGTACCTACACACCTGGTCAATATGAGGACCGTGGCTGAAGACAATACTAGTACACCAGGCTTTATGTGTACCATAGTGCTAATCTAAAACTCTAGGATTCTTATTTATTAAAACTGTTCATGTTGTCACAATCTAGTACATCTTCCAGCCATCCTTCCCACCCTAGTGACATGGAAGTTTATGACATTTATAGAATTTATACAATGATCCAGCTTCATTGGTACTTTAACTTCTTGTGAGTTCTATGGACTTCTAGTTGCACTTAAAATATATGTCAGTTGCACTTAAAAGATATGTCAATAACGTGGCTAGGAGTATTTCTGATATTCAGATCAATTAAACATATTTAAATGTACTTGTTTTGTTTGTTCTAGTTAAGTGTGCCTATATACTTGTACTTGATCTTTATTTATCAACTTTGTTATACTAGTATCCTGTACTAAATAAGCCAATCAAGTCATACCTGTCTTTAGATAATTGTTGTAAGATAATACCTTCGTCTTTGTTTTGACATTTTGTTTCTGTTTTCATGAAATCATAAGAATATAATGGTGATGTTGACTAAAGTTTCCTTAATTTGAATGATTAGTAAGGCTTTGCTGTGCATCTTTCATGTGTAACGGATTTCTTAATTTGACAAGAGTTGTCTATCATGGGGTATATCATTGTTTTTAAGAACACTGCTTACCTCAGATACAAATGTACATCATTGCTTAAAGAAACACATATGTTTTGGCTTAAGCTTGTTGTTTTCAAGATTGGTTGAGTTAACATAATTATTTATGCTAATATTTTGGTATGGCATTGTCCACCAGGTGTCCATCAACTTTTGGGGTACCAGTATTGGATTGATGTGAAACTTTGAACTTGTCCCTGTGCTTACGTATATATGTTTATGGGTATAAAAAAATTGTGGAATTTTATTTTTGAAAATTTTTGATAAATTTAACTCAGAATTTGTTTTACACCATTTTTGGTACTCAAGATTACTAAGATTATGTTTAAATATCAAGATTTCAGGTTCTCAAGATTTCTTTTAGTTGGAATTACATAATATGTACAACAAGAGGTACTGTACAACAAGGAGTAACATAAGGCACATGAAACACATTACAATTTAGGCATACAATATATACACAAAATCTATATAGAAATTATTTTCATAGAATCCACTGCTATAAAACAAGCTTGGATAGTCTCCCTTTTATTGTCACACACAAGTTTAATTGTTTGTGAAATTTCTGTGATGTCACAGTTGTGTATGAATGTCTAGGTGTAACAATACTTTTGGTAGTTAACTAGTACGTACCATTGCTATTAGAATAAGTCAAGTTAATAAAAGAGACCATTTTCACATGATTTGTTTTAATTGTTGAAAGAATATAACTATTTCTACTGTACTATCTACATAACATTATGACTGGAATCAGTGATCATAAATAACCTGTGATATGAAACTTCCGCTTAAATGGGCTAGTTGTGCCAAGAGTTACACAGCAGTCTAAAACCGGATTGATCAGGAATCAAGTGTTTATACACTTGGGCAGATGCAATGTGAGTGTTGTGGTTTACCACAGATCCACCAATCGAGTCAAAATTAAATGTTAATCATCGTCATGTTCTGTTTACACTTGTTTTTTAGTAAGATAATAAAGTTTATATGTATTCAATTATATAAATAGTACTTCGAAAAAATTAAGCTACAAACAAGACGTGAAAAGTTGGTAAAATCTGCCACGTTGATGTTAAGTAATCAATGGTGAAAAACGGATAAATCACTGATGGAATCAAATTTATATTAAGAATTGCAAAAATTATCAATCAGTGTGCATATGTTGAAATAAAATACACTTAATTTAAATGTACACACAGTAATACAACTTAAAGATATCCTAGATTTCATATCAGAAATCCAATTCAAGCATACATTGTACATACATTTCAAAGAAAAAAATTCAAATTTTGCTTACTGGTCATTATTTGAAAGATTTGCCACTTGTTTATTTTTGTCACTTTTTACACACTGTGGGGTACTGAGTTTGTGTATCTATAACACTTACAGTAATGTTGTAATGAATCTTTTTGACATTTTTCATCTAGGTTTAAAGACTTTGTTGTTAACCTATTTGTGTTGAAGGTCTAAAAGTGGACTTATCCAATAGAAAATCAGTTCTTTGTCTCATTTTGCATCCAGCATTATCTTATAAGTCCATCTGAACCAAAAAAGGACAAAGTGGACTTCACCCATACAAATATGAACCATCGTCATACATTTTTGTCTTCTCCAAAACAACTGGACCAAATTTGTCTTCTAATAAGCTAGAAAGCTTCGATCTCAATGCTTGAATATGTAGTAAATAGGATATGCATTTTGGAGACAAAGTTCAACAATATATATAGCAAATATTTTAATTAACTTTTCACATTTTTGACTTCATCTCAAGCACTATTTTAAAAATCAACAAACCTTGGTAGGAAATGTTCTTATGTGAAGGGGATTCAGATTTGTTGAAGTAATGGGACTGCACCTCCAGGTGATACCAATAAGGATACAAATATTGGATTATTTGACCAAATTTCAAAAATACAAATCTAATATACAAGAAGGTCTATGGCTTGATGCTTGTATATTTAGTAACCTTTGGGCATGACAAACCACATATGTTCAAGGCTTGACCCTGGAGTCAAAAATAGGTTTACACATTTTTGGGGTTGAAGTACAATGTAGTATACATGTATATTGCAAATTTGTTAACTTTATACATTTTTGACTTCTTCTAAAATATTTGACCATATTAATCCTACTTTGGTAGGAATATTCCCTATGTGAAGAGGATTCAGATTTGTATATTGTGGCTGCACATCCAGGGGCCAATAACTGGGGAAATTTGACCAAATTTCAAATATCTTTTAGTAAGCTAGAATGCCAGAGTTTAATGCTGGTTTATACACTAGCCTGTGGCATGCAAAACCAAGTTTGTTAAACATGTAACCCCAGGATAAAACATAGGTTTTGGGGGGTTTATTGGTCTATATTTAAGTTCAACACTATATGTATACAATGCACTGTAAAATGTTGTTACTTTTTCACATTTTACAACTTCTCAAAAACCATTTGACCAATTTCAACCAATCGTGGTAGTAAACATGCCTCGGGGGAATTTAGATTTGTTAAGATAGTAGTACTCATCCTGTAGGGCGACATCTAGAGGCCAAAATGAAGAATATTTGACAAAATATAAAAAATCAAATAATTCAAATGCCAAAACATTTTGGCCTGTTTCACCAAAGTGGACGTTAAGGCCCAATGGGCATGTTGCCTCTTGCCCCCTCATTAACTTAAGTATTCATCATTAGCTTTCCCCAAATTTGTTTATTGGCTATATCTATGATACCTTTAATTATTTCAATAATATTCAGCATTAGACAATTTTAGAATTATTGTTCTTTGAATTTTGTGATCAATTATATTTTGGTTTGTTGCTTGACCATTTAACCATTTTGACTTGAGTTAGACAACTTTTGAAAGAGTCGTTGCCCTTTAAAATTGTACGATATATAGAATTCTGACTGATTCAAACAATATTTCCTTGATTTGTCTTTGACATTTGACAAATATGTTTGTTACCTTATTTCCATAACAATACATTGATTTGCTAAATGAATTAATTTGGCAGAGCCACTGCCAATTTTAAGCGTCTGACATGAGACAATCTTATGTTCCTTTTCAGTTTATCAGCTTAAATTGGGATGTTTTTACTTTAAACTATAAGCTTGATTCCTTATTTTAACAGGTTGACCTTCATGTATCGCGGCCTTGACTGAATGCCCGGTATCAATGACTTACGTGGTTTTGAATAAGTGTCAACTTCCTATGCCTAACAATATTATTCTTTAGTTATTGAATATTGATGACCACCTCCAATTTCTTCATGGGTACTACATTTTGAAATATTCTTAATATGACTTTGAAAAAAACCAAATGCTCTTTGACTAAGGTTATATTTGTAAGCCTCCCGCCATGCAACTCATGATAAAAGTAGCCAGGCATTAAGTTGTTATCTTGTCCGTCCCATCTACCCAAGGAAGTACAAGTCGCACAGACTTGAAACGTATTTTTGTTCATTTGTGAAAATAAGTAAATATTCTATTTTATATAATAACACTGATTTTTCAAAGTGAGTTTTGTACAGGTTAACCATTTGAAAACGGAATGATCTTCCTGTTTATATTTTTGTTATAATAAAATCAAATAAAACAAGAGGCCCATCGGGCCTTAACGTCCATCTGGATTAGCATTTGTATACTTTTGACCCTAGGGTCAAAAGTTGAACAAACTTGGTTCTCCATGCCCTAAAATTACTACAAACCAAAGCAGTTTTTGCACTAGGCTTTCTAGTTTTTTAGAAGATTTTTGAAATTTTGTCAAATGTTCCCCCTTTCGGCCCCAAAAGT
>JAUMGZ010192930.1:0-13085 GCA_032359645.1 Pododesmus macrochisma | reverse complement strand
AAGAGTGGACCGTCAACAGTGAACTATAAATAATAAACCGTGAATAGTGAACTGTAAATAATGAACCGTGAAGAGTGAACTGTAAATAATGAATCGTGAAGAGTGGACCGTCAACAGTGAACTATAAATAATAAACCGTGAATAGTGAACTGTAAATAATGAACCGTGAAGAGTGAACTGTAAATAATGAATCGTGAAGAGTGGACCGTCAACAGTGAACTATAAATAATAAACCGTGAATAGTGAACTGTAAATAATGAACCGTGAAGAGTGGACCGTGAATAGTGAACTGTAAATAATGAACCATGAAGAGTGGACCGTGAATAGTGAACTGTTAATAATGAACCGTGAAGAGTGGACCGTGAATAGTGAACTGTTAATAATGAAACGTAAATAGTGAACCGTGAATAATGAACTGTTAATAATGAACCGTGAATAGTGAACTGTAAATAATGAACTGTGATGAGTGAATAGTGAACTGTCAATAATTAACCGTGAACAGTGAACCGTGAATAGTGATCTGTGCTTCATGAATAGGTAAAAGTGAATTGTGAACCATGAATGGTAAACTATGAATTTAGTGAATCATAGAAATGAACCGTAAATATTTTGTTTGTTTGTTAAATAAGGGCTTAACGTCACTTCCGGAGTATTTCACCATATCGTGACAGGAGACCAAAAGAAGAAACACCAAACAATAAGACAGGAAGAGAAGCTGCGACGGGAAATGAAAGCAATAGAGATAGTTCAGAAAGAAGATGAGTCCATGGCAATGCAAAGGCGTTTCCATCTACTCTTCTATCAAACTAGTGTGCAACTTCATATATGTGAAATATGTTTCTACAGTAATCAAAAATGTGTTGTACTTTGTTATTTTGTTTTGTTTGTTTTTTCTTTGCAATAACTGGAGTTTACGGAGACATTTTAAGTTCATTAAGTTAAAGCCAATTCTTGCCCGTTTTAAGGCATCGCCTTTTTTCATATTATTGAATCGTCTACAACCCGAGACTCAAGTTACTAATTCTAGGGTTGTCGCCTCGACAAGTCAACAACTCAAAATGGCATCAATTAGCCACTGTACATATTGCAAGGGAAAACGATAACAATAAGTCATGTGTTGCATTTCTTGTTTCGTCGTTATCAAATTGTTTTTGACGTTTATCTTTTACAGTTGCAGTAGTTCACCTAGACTGGTTCCCTCCCCTTAGTACGCTACAGGTATAACGAAGCGCAGTCCTGGCGGAGAAAGAGAACCAAAGGGAGGACACCAGTCTATAGTTCACCGGATGCGGAGCATGATCGGAAGGTTATTGTTGCGGCTGCATATATACTGTGACGTCATAGTTGCTAACGATAGCGTTGTTACGTTACCAGTTGATTGATTAGCGAACCCCGCTAGAGTTGAGCTGGAAAATGGAGCCTCATCATTTTAAAAATATGAGTAATAAATACATTGCTAGCTACGAGGTGGAGTTGAATTCTATGCAGGTAAAAACATGCTTTGAATTTGCTACATGAAAAGTAAAAGTAAAAATAAAACTGTTAAATGTAAGAGACACTTTTATTTTATGATGATCTCATTTTCTCTTTAAAATTATCATATGTTTTGCTTTAGAAACATACCTTTCACACATTTTCCCAGTCTTTAATATCAACCAAAAAGAGTTAAGTTGTAATGTTTGTTTTTCTATTCCACAGATATATATACCTGCGATTTCATACTTTCCATCTTACGTCAACGTTCTTATTTGGACTCTAATTACCTTCCTGTTGATTGTGAAGAAATGTCAAAACAAAAGATTTGGTCCACTTAAACAAGGTATTTATTACTTGCTAAACTACTGTCTCGCTGAATCAATTAGTTAAGTATGCACATTAGTCGATTTTGAAAGCTCATTAGAGCTTATGTTGTATTGTTACCATGTAAATCGACCCTAAATAAAACTTTTGATTTGATGTGACTGTATAAGCTCTATCTTTGCTTGCGAAAGGTACCAATCCATGCACAACGTGCATTTAGATTAGCGTAGCGTACCTTAATACTTGGTAAGCAAATATGCAATAACTCGTAATATGTATGTTGCTATGTGTGCTGTTTTTTTTTTTTTATAGAAGAGCCTAAGAAGGACGTGTTTTGGATTTATATTTGAACGATGATAGAGTCGGTCAAATCAGAGAGACTTAATACTCCAGTCGTAGTGTCGCGTTTTGACTGCCACGTTTAGCTGCTTTTTGGAAACGCAGCAGAACGTGGCTACAGCGTGAGCAAACGTGGAAAAACTAGACACAACGCGACGACAGCGAGGCATAACCCGGCCGAAATTTGCAATTCTGGTGGTCAGACACGGGGCACAACGGCGCGGCAAAAACGTGATACTATTACTGGGGCATTACATAACATATTTTCATACATTTAAGTTGAAATCTTTTTAACGCCGTTTGCTTAATTACAGATTTATCCAAGTTAAAAGAGGAGACGGAGAGTGTCAAGGAAATCATCCACATCACTGATATTATGATCGAAGGTAAAACTTTATATGTATTCCCCATAGCTAGGGAATTTTAATTGGATTGTATTTTTTCTAGAGATGATTTAAAACTAATAAATATAATAAATAAGCGCAGTCGTCGAGCTAAAACTTGTGTTGTTTTGTCTCCGTATATACAGTAGATAAACTTTCAAAGTTGTAATGGTGCTTTAAGTTAAATTTAATATCATCATTGTGTGCAATATTCTGGACCAAACCTATATTCAGGATAGTTTTTTCTAGGTTACATGCCAATTGAATTGGCCTTTGCATGGTAATGTTTGTTATATACTAGTATCAAACATTTATCTTTCTAGAAATCAAGCAAAAAGCAGCAAGGGGGAATTTGAAGTGGAAAAGTGTGCTCAAAATGTCTGAGGAATTATTTAACGTCAGTGACGTTACCTTGGAAAAATTACACATTATCAAGGAAAGCATGTTTTTCCAGAAAGATTCATGGATATATCTGTTGAATAAGGCACGCACAGTGGAGGATTTGTACATTAAAAGAAGACTCACCACAGCAAAGGACATGATTTATCTTTACGGATTAAAGATCGCTAAAGCATCACAAGAATTAAGTAAGATTTTTGCGAAGAAACAATTGTGATCTATGTTTTGTCGGAGTAAAATATAAATAAATAACATATTTGAGCTCTCTCTCTCTCTCTCTCTGGTTTATGTTTTTCTATTCATTATCAAAAACAAAGCCGACATGCAAGCACAACCATTTCACAAATGAACATATACCATTTTCATACAATGAGTTTTATCTTATAATTTCAGTGCATGATTTTGATGATGTTCACCAAGATGTTACAAACGCTGAGGATGCAGTCAAAGACATGTATAAACTACTCCACCTTGTACCAGGTAAAGAACTACTTATATCAACATACACTGTATTAGTTAAATTTACATCTACATGAAGATACACTTTTCTTAAAGTGACATACTCACTCTGGAAGATGAAAGCAATTAATTCAATTAAACGAAATAATCATAATAGCGCTATAATTAGATTTAACTCAGTTTAATTAACGAAAAGTTACTAACTTTTCATGCTGCATAAAAAATAACCATTTTGAAAATGAATTAAAAACCAAGTAAACATTACTATTCGTTAGTGTGTTTGTCACTTAAGTGTTTATTTATACTTTTATGTATCCGTTTGTAAAATATTCCGATAAATTTGTAAACCAGAGTTGAACTTACATCACGTTAGCGATTCATAATGGTAATATTATATTATCATATCTGGGATGTTATATATCATATCACGCCATGATAATCATGATTATAATACAACTTTTTTTCTCTGTTTCAGAATACCAGTGAGATATTAGCCAGTCGCCAGGAGCGCATGCGCATGCGTATTATAGTTAGAATCTACAACTACATAGAATCAGTGAATAAATCGTTTTCATCTTACATGTTATCAGTTGTTTTTTTTTAATCTATGACAATGTTTTATATACTTAAATGTTTTTTACTTGAACTGTTACTGTAATATATTAACATGCGACAATATAATAAATAATATACATGTATTGATATATTTGCTGATTTGTCATAGAAAATAAGAAAAATTGCCAATTTTTTTTTCGGGGTGTGATGAGTGGACATATTGCCCCTTTGCCCCCGTCCACCGCAGGCTACGGTCCTGGTTATCATGTTGTTTTTAAAATGCATTTTAGTCCATCTGGACCAAAGATCCAAGGTGGACTTTTCTCATACCAATCCCGTCCGTCGTCCGTCCGTCGTAAACTTTTTACATTTTCAACTTCTCCTAAATCATTTGACCAATTTCATCTAAACTTGGTAGGAAGTATCCCTTGGGGAAGGGGATTCAGATTTGTTCAAATAAAGTGCTAGGCCCCTGGGGCGCCACTAGGGGACCAAAAGGGGGAAAATTTGACAAAACTTCAAAAATCTTTTTCTAATCAATTAAAAGGCCTAAAGCTTAATGTTGTGGAATGTAGTAACTTTAGGGCATGGAAAACCCAGTTTTGTTTAAGGCGTGACCCTGGGGTCAAAATAGGTTACACGTTTTGGGGTCAAAGTTCAACATTATAGCAAATGTGTTAATTATTCACATTTTCGACTTCTTGTTCAAAACTACTGGACCAATTTCATCCAAATTTGATAAGAAGCCATCCCAGGGGAAGGGAGTTAAGATTTGTTCAAACGAAAGGGCTCTGTGCCTGGGGTGCCACTAGGGGGCAAAACGAAGGGAAATTTGATTAAATTTCAAAAATCTTCTTCTGATAAACTATAAGGCCTTTAACTTAATGCTTTGGAACGAAGTATCTTTAGGGCATGGAGAACCATATTTGTTCAAGGTGTGAACCTTGGGTCAAAGATAGGTTAAGCATTTTGGGGTCAAAGTTTAACACTATTTATGGCAAATATGTTAACTATTCACATTTTCTACTTCTTTTCCAAAACTACTGGACTGATTTCATCCAAACTTGAAAGAAGGCTTCCTCCTTAGGAAAAGGGGTTTCAAATTTGTTCAAAAGATGGGGTGTGCCCCCAGGATGCATCCCTTTGAGGGCCCAAATTAAGAATTTGGGAAAAAAATCAAAAATCCTCTTATAAACGAGAAGGCCAAGTGCTTAATGGTTTGGTATGTATTAAATTTAGGGAATGGAGAACAAAGTTTGTTCAAGGCATGACCCTGTGGTCAAAAATATTCAAATGCCAAAGATTTACTTCAATCGGTCTATTTTAACCAGATGGACGTCAAGGCCCAATGGGCCTCTTGTTGATGTAGTCTTGAAACTTTAAATTCCAATTTTGTAGTCTATTATATATATATATAGAACAATATCATTAATAACGATCGTTCACCTCTACATAACAATATCTACGTTTGTTCAATCAGTATGTACCAGTTCGTATATATTATGTTAAAGTTAAAAATCTAATTTACAAATCTAATAATATCTAGGTGATCACAAATCAATGTCACAAACAGATCATAAATAGATCTATAAAGTTCTGGATTGAGTTTTACTTAAGGTCGGTAGTCTACGTTAAACGTAGACATAGACGTAACAAAAATCGTAAGTCAACTTATGTCTACGTTTACGCGTACCTTTAGACATTTAGTAAACCTAATCCTGTTATCTAACAAAAAATGAGTAAGATTTCTGTATACAATTTTAGTGTACTTTAGACAAGGATTTAGAAACATAACGTCTCTAAATTAACAGAATTTTAAGTATTCTTTAGGGAAAAATGAGTGACATTCACATGTCTTTCAAAAAGTTAAGAAAAGAATAATATGTTGAAAAAACATGTATGTAATATATATTTATATATATATAAACAACGTGTCTTAGTAAGTAAGCATGCACATGCTTGCACGTGAATTCCAACGTATCTATAGATAATCGTAAATCATAATAGCTAAGTATCTTAGGCTATCTTTAGTTCACGTGCACAAGCTCGTTAATATTGGTCCAACACGTGCTGTAATTACCACTCGGCGTCTAGCGTAACTGACTTTCCTTCCTGACAATTAAAATGTTACCGTGTCCTCTGCTTCTATTCTTTGGAATCAATTAAAAAAGTAATTTCTGTAAATTTTGGCAAAAATTGCCACTAAACTTCCGTTCTGCAATCGCCTGAATATGTTAAGATTGTTAGTGTATTGATGTCATCACCAGTTCAATTCAACAGTAAGAAGCTTCCATCTAAAAGAATAATATTAATATATATTAAGCAGTAAATACTAATATCTGCGTCCAAAGCAGTAAATACTAATATGTGCGTCCAAAGCAGTAAATACTATTATCTGCGTCCAAAGCAGTAAATACTAATATCTGCGTCCAAGGCCGAGATGGGGGCGGGGGGGGATTTTTTCATAATTAACAAAAATATGAAAGCTTGCAAAAATTTGCGCCCCCACCCCCGTAAGGCTACAGCCCTGCCTATATGGTTGATATACCACAAAATAGAATTAACATGTTTGTATATTAGTCGTTGTTAAACAGCGTTGTTTAAAAAAATTGCCAATATTTATGTTATTAATGCCCATGCTACTATGCATTAACTTTGTGAATGTTTTTTGTGTTTTAAAGTTTAAATCCGTTTAAATCATCATTTAATCATGAAATTATCATTTTTAATCGTTTACTATAATTCAATTTCTTCACAAAGAGCTGGGCCATTTGTATTTGTGTCATGCCTAGTTCAAAGTAATTATAAATATTGATTTTCGTCGGAAATCCAAGATGGCCGCCAATTAATCTCTGGGGACAATATTTCGCGTTGGGAAAATCGACATTCGGTTACTAGACACCTTCAGAATCACTGCACAAAAGTGAGGAAGAAAAATATATAGTTTCACGGCATGAGGACACGAGGACACAATCTTTTTCCTTAACTAATACTATAGACTGATATATATGCTTTTTTCGTACGAGGAGACAGAGCGTTAGTTTTATGTTTTTATTAACCAATTATACTGAGCAGCTTCAAATGTGTTTTTTAACATTTGACTGGATACACAAAATAAAAAATGCGGTTCACACAAATCTCTCTGTATTTGGCTGATAATTACCACACAACTACAAATATATACTTCACAATTAATTGCAGAATTTTTACTTTCTAATTATTAGAAAGCTGTCATGAAAACACAAAACATATTCTGTATTTAATTAAAGTGTTGAGCATCAAGGGTTGATCTACGATATAACATGTTGATTATTAATCAAATGTTTCAATTTCGATAAAAACAGTAGCAAATATTTCATTTATTGGTCGGAATGTTTTAAGCTTGTACGTCTCTTACGGTATATCTGGTTTAGAACTTGGTTTTTCTTAATCCATTTAAACGAAATGGAAACATCTGCCGCCACGTTACAGCTAGATTTCTTGATAACGTGTGTATATATGTACTATTTTGCTATTAGCATTTATTCTGAAACATCCTATTTTATTTCGTTTTTAATGGTTTTAATAAATTTGTTATCTATGCAAAAACTATATATGCCACCTCAACGAATTAGTAATACGTCAAAACAAAGGATTTATTTCGTTTAAATAAACTTTCGACTGTAGCGTAATTCGTTTAAACGATTTTTTTTTTATCAACGAATAAATAATCCGTATCTCGTTGATTTCGTACAATTTTTGTTCACACGAAGAAGTATTTTGTTTACATTTATCTTTTTCACATTTCAAACGTTAAGCTAATTAAGATGTAAAATATCTACCCGGTTAATACGGGGTTTATCACATGTTGGAATGTGTATTAACTGATATATTTTATTACATTTTTTGGGTTGTCATTTGACATTTTGACTATACTATTGCATGTTTCTAGGATTGGTGATCTTTGTTTGCTGGTTGACAGTGATGTATTTCATATATATGTCAACATTAAGGAGAGAAAGGAATTATTGAATTCTCCTTAGAAGACATTCTATATATATATATATCGTACATAATCACCATCAGTGTTAATTTAAAAGAAAAGTCTCGATGAAGTATTAAGTTACAAGAGAAGAACTCTGAAATCTGACAAAACTGGTCACCTTGGAAAGTGTGATACAAGACAGATGTCAATCATACAAATAATGCTACGTATGTCTCGTGCTGTTTGGCGGACGCTGACGAGAGTTGAACCCCCGAGATTTCAATGGCTTCGAACCGTCATGGCGGATCCTATATAATGAAACATAATTAAGTGGTTCATGTTTTCAGAACTACCGTGCTTTCCCCTTTGCTATGATTTAATAATAGGTCTGTCTGTATTACTAATAACTTACATTATAAGACACTTTAAACTTTTTAATTACAATATCTGCGGTGTTTTGGCCGTCAGGGAAAATAAGTTAATCAAGTGTCTAATTATTATAATCTAATTACCCTTATACGGTCACATGTCTCCCTCATATTGATACTATCGTTGATTTTCGTTTAAACTGAGATAGATTCAAGTCTTAATTGAAGCAAATCACAGTGCAATTGGCTGAGGTAGGGGCAATTTTTTAATTTTTCTATTACAAAATATCCGGAAAATCGGCCCTGAATTATTAGAATTTAGTTTAAACATATGTTATTGCCATTTAACAATTCAAAGTACAATAATACATTATTACAAGATACAGCAAAAGGATTGGGAACAAGTTTTACCAACTTATGTATCCCTCTCCTTGTTATAAAAGTAAATAATAATAATTAACATATTCTAACGTGATGGCACATTTTACAATAAATACTCAAGTTGGTACATTTTAAACACTTAATAGAAGGGAATATTAAATATTTAAAATCCTGAATATAAGTCGAAAATGGTAATATGGAAAGGGAAAGAGACACAGAGACTGGAGAGTTGGTGGCGGGGTGGATATTTTATTGATACTCAACCAACGGCATGTTCACTGACATTTGATTACGTTCACCGTTGCTGTGTGTGTGCGCGCGAGTGTGTGCGTGCTTGTGGATGTGTCAATGTGTGCGGGATATGTATGCGTGCGGGTGTGTTTATTTATGTGTGCGCCTGTGGGAATGTATGTGTGCATATATGCATGTGTGTTTATTTAGATACCTACATGCGTGCGTCGTGTTGATATGTATGTGTACATGTGTGGATATACATATGTACTTGTTCGGGTATGAAAAGGTGTGTCTGTGTGTGCGTTCGTGCATGCGCGTATATATGGATGTATGTGCATGTAGAAATGTGCGTGAACGTGTGTTGATATAAATGCGTGTTTGTGTAGATATGTATGTGTGCGTGTGTGGATATGTACGAGTGCACGTGTGGTGGATGCGTGTGGTAAAACGTGATTATTCCGATGCTGTATTCCGGACTTCATGAGAATGCATTGAAACATGACATTGACCAGGTTACCCCATCGTAAGTCAATAATTGGGAATGTGGCGCAGATAACGGGCGATAATGTTAATTAAAGCATTTCATGTAATGCCTTGTATATCAATTCAACAAAGGTCCACGGTAGCAGGGATTGGGTTCCGCTATTTCACCGTGTCTGCCATACAGACGATTTATTTGTGTCACCTGACCCAAGATAGCACTAAAATAAAATGCATCATATTTATCTATTTATTACAATGATTATAGATGTGCCAACAAAACATTTTCCCCTGAACAACTCCTGAAAAGAGAACTTAGTGACTGACGTAAGATCATTCCATTCCATAAACCATTCAACTATCTATGAGATTACTTTTAGAAATTGAAACCTGCGAAAATCTGTTAAGAACCTGCCAAAAATAAAAAATCGCTCAAACAAAATTAAAAATTAAACGAAAATAACAAATTGGTTCAAAAGAAGAGAAATTCGTTTAAATGAAATAAATTCATTCATTTAAAAGAAAAGTTTGCTGCGTGCGAGCGTATATGTTGACCTGTTTCCGCGGTAAGACGATTTCCGTTTTGAAAAAAAAAATTATAGTGTAAACATTACTCGGCCTTTAGTTGTGAAATACTGTGATGTTCTAATGTACAATTTTAGTCTAACAATCGCTGGCAGGAAACTTTAGGTCAAACTGGTGGAATTAGGAGCTAGTTTAGTTTGCAGGGAGGAGTTGATTTATATAGATTGTCACGTGCAAAGAAACAAGAGAAATCAAACAATACACAAAGAAAGAACTAGTATAAGTGTATCGATCCATCTAAAATAACCGCTCCCACATTCTGTTGATAAAGCAAGACAGCAATAATGAATAACACTCACCTTTATCTACAGCGAACTGCAAAATCAAAAAGGAAAACAAAGCTAAATAAATTGGTTTCTATGAAATATGTGTCGTAAATGTTTTTCGAAGTTTCTTTCAGTATATATACAGAATTGTTCATATAATTAATAAGGCTTTACAATTCTCATCAATACTGGTTTTAACGCAACATACTTGTTTCCAATAATGGAACATTTGGTTGACAAGTTTTACACTTATCGGTAATGGAATGCTGGATTTTAACTCAACCTGGACGAAGTCCTAGATGACTTTTTCTTTACCAATCCGCCCGTCGTTAACTATTCACATTTTCAACTTCTTCTTAAAATCACTTGTGTCTTTTTTGACAAAAGTTGTTTCTTCTATGGCACCTTTTCAGATATGTGCCCGACGGTGCCAAACTCTATCCAATATGGCCGCCATAGTTTCCGATTGGCTGAGACATTGTTTTACTTTTTAAATTGTCAAGACCCGCTGGTCAAATTTTCACGTAATTGATGTAAATGTTCCTTGCATGGCCCCTTTCAGATTTGTGTCCTACGTTGCAGAGCTCCATCCGATATGGACACCATGGTTTCTGATTTGCTGAGACATTTTCGACTTCTGGCACGTAACTTGATGTGGATGTTCCTTGCATGGGCTCGCTTCTGATCTATGTCTGACGTTGCCGAACTACATCTATAAATTTAGCCGCCCTTGATTCAGATTGGCTGAGACATTTTCGACTTCTTGTCAAAACCGTTGGTCAACTTGTTAATGTTCCTTGCCTGATCTCCTTTAAGATGTGTGCCCAATAATGATGAACTCAATCCAATATGGCCGCCATGGCTTCTGATTGGCTGATACCTTTCTCACCTTTTTTTTAAAGAACCGTTGAATTCAATTTTGCAATTATGGCATTTCAATTACTTAAACACTTTTCAATATCTTCTCATGATTGGTAGATCTGTTTCATGAAACTTTTGACAGATGCTTGTTGCATACAACAGAGCATATCGAGTTACGAAGTTTTGTGAAAAAGTACATACATTAAAGGGTGTACAAACAAATGCAAAATATCTTAGATTTTAACCAAATAAATACAGAATAATGGCTGGTTTTGTATATAATTTTTATTACATCTAGAAGAGAGATATTATTTCATTGTTTATGTATCCAGGTTGACGCTAGGGCCTATTGTTATACTTATTGTCAATGATTGAATGCTACAGAAGAGCACCAGTATATATGATTGGTTTTTCAACTTTTTTATTGATTTTAACTCGTCTACATCATATGTCATATACTATCAGGGCACTATCTACTGATATTATTACTACGTCTTCGTTCTGACGATATACCGTTCCTCGCCATAAAATGTTCTGTATTACTAGTACATAAAAGCTTCGTTCTAGCGACATGCCGTTCGTCATCGTTACATCTTGTAAATTACTCTTTTTGTCCTATCGAGATACCGTTCTTTACCATTAAATATCCTATATTCCCATTTTACAATTTTCGTTCTAACAAGATGCCGTTCCTTCCCATAAACTGTCCCATTTACTATTTTGTTCAAGCAAAATACCGTTCATTGCAATACAATTTTCCATATTACTTTTTTCTCCTAGCAAGATGCCGTTCCTTGCCATAACATATAACATATTACTATTTTCGTTCTAGGAAGATACCGTTCCTTGCCATACAATGTCCTATAATACTATTTTGTTCAAGCAAGATACCGTTCATTGCCATACAATTTCCCATGTTACTTTTTTGGTTCTTGCAAGATACCGTTACTTGCCATGAAATATCCCATATTACTATTTTCGTTCTAGGAAGATACCGTTCCTTGCCATAGAATATCCCATATTACTATTTTCGTTCTAGGAAGATACCGTTCCTTGCCATAAAATATCCCATATTACTATTTTCGTTCTAGGAAGATACCGTTCCTTGCCATAAAATATTCCATATAACTATTTTCGTTCTAAGAAGATACCGTTCCTTGCCATAAACTGTCACATTTACTATTTTCTTCAAGCATGATACCGTTCCTTGTCATAAAATGTCCCATATTACTTTTTTCATTCTTGCAGTTCATATCACCTATGAATACCATCACTAAATGCTTATCGTTTAGTTTCTTATTGCTTATCGTTTAGTTTCACATATACTTTACCGTTTAGTTTGTTACATTGGGTTAGCAAATTGTAAATATACGTATTGAACTGCTTTCAGTTGACATTCATAGAAGAATGAATGCCAACTGAAAGCAGTTCAATGCTTAAATATTCGTTCAAGTTCTCCATGAAAAGTTCTATCTTACAAATAATTAAGTTCATTCTGTCGTATTGATAGATTCAGGAGGATGTTGACACTTGGACACCACCAGGACTAATCTAATCAATTTAATCGGACCTCAGCCTTATTGTAACGGTTTCCAATGGAAGCTCCCAATGAGGCGTTAAATCAGATTACAGAACCCTCCCACGGGACTTCCGTGAAGAGTAACAGTACCTATCGTCGTTAAAGAGCAACTTTAACTCGAATCTAATTTGTATAGTGTATAGTAACTTTGACCAATCTTAGCATATTGTCTGTACAATATACAGTTGTCTTTGAAAACTGCCACTATTTTATAAAAGCCTATAAAAGAAACAAGGAAACAAGAAATACAAAATCATTTTCTCGTTGTAACGAGATCATTTTATCGTTATAATGAGATGGCTAACTCGCTATTACTCGATGCTATTGCGTTGTTAAAAGAAATATAAACTTAAAATATTGGGGGGGGGGGGGGGGGGGGGGGGGGGGGGGGGGGGGGGGGGGGGGGGGGGGGGGGGGGGGGGGGGGGGGGGG
>JAUMGZ010192919.1:0-10000 GCA_032359645.1 Pododesmus macrochisma | reverse complement strand
AGAAAGCAAATCTGCAAACACAACGTCTCGACGTATTTCAGCGAACTTAGAATCATCTGAATATGTCAAGAGTCCATCTAAGAAATGAAACAATAGGATTTCAATTTTCAACGATTACAAAAATAGAAACTCAATCATAACGTGAATGTGGTTAATAAACAATTGAAAGAAACAATTGTACGGTGTTCGAACCAAAGCCCAAAGTATCAAACTCCTCAAGAACTTCCTTAAAGATGCGTTTCATTCACAATTACTAATACAGTTTAAGGTCCCCGTAAAAGTGCACAATTCATTGTTGGAACCAGCGAACAGTCTCGATGCATTTAGTGCACGTGTATGATAGTTCTACCACTGTTAATTATACTGCCGTCGTTCCACATTGAGGTTCATCCAAGGAAACAGCAAATTACTAATTGAAAAGTCAATGGTTACTCCAAGATACAGGATATATGATACTAGACATCTTGTTTATGACATAATTTAATCCATAAGGTGACATGTTATAAAAGCATTTATATGGTAAATAAACAATGTTCAAATCGTCATTCGTATTGCCCTCTTCACAATTTCTCGATCAATTCCGGCGATGTTCGGCCTCCCTTGTTGTTAGCCGAAACGTGCATGCTAAAGAAAAAACATTTGTGATTAAAAAAGTCCACATAAATCAACGTAAGTTCTACCCATTCCGTTTGTATATACAATGCATTACAATATGACTTAAACTTATTACTACGATGTTATCAGAAATCAGTTTTTATGATACGACGATGATGCCAATATGGTTCCATGATGTTGCTATATGGTGCTATCGCCAGTGAATAACGTATATGTACGATGATACGATCGTAACTTTTAATACATGTCTAGTTCATGTCGAGACGGTATCTGCGTGTGACCTTACGTACTGATCATGACTGTATAGTGCTGTCTCACTGACATATCACTCCACAGACACATTTAAATAATATTGCACTCGGTGCCATAATCCAAACACCGATCCAACCTGTCCGTCTCCTGTCCGGTATGATAATGCATAATAGCAAGGAGCGAGAGGAATACCTTATTGTAGCGTCCTGGGTGTGAAGCGGCCACGGATAAAACCACGACCTACCGGGCATGAAGTGAAGACTCTCCACATTTAGCTTACACAACATATTTGTTCTCCGTTCTACACGAGTTAAACACTAAAGACGACTGTCTTGTTCCCGGTCATTCCGTGTTGGTGTTTTTACTAAAAAATTATGGTATGAATTTATGTTTCTCTAAAGAAATTTGAAGTTTGCAATTCGTAAATAAATCATACTTGACATATCTCATGTACTGGGTATTACAGTTAAACATCCGACCAACAGGTTACCATCATATCGTAAATCAGAAATACAATAAATGTATAATTGCATGGAGGGTCCGAGTCATTTTACACATATAAGGCACTGAATCTTCCAATGAAAACATCCTACCAAATGATCTACAACACAGACAAATATGTTGTACATACAAAACACAAGGAATACGTAATGTCATTGAGGGTCAGAGTCACTGTACATATTTGATATAAAGAACCTTCGTGGTACCACATCCTACCACGAGATCACCATCATATCTTAAACTAAGACACCGTGGCATCCTCATTCCTTTGACAGACAAAGTCCTAAGAAACTCTCCTGTTCTACCGTCTAACAGGTGTATCTCATGATTCTCGTAATCAGCAACAAGGAGGTTTGTGTGTGAATCAAACATTGCAGCGTGTGCTATAAATTCTTCTCTTTTTTCTCCAGCAGGTTTTACATCATGTCCTTTATACTCGTACATCTCGTGGAATTTGTCATCAAGCACTAAAACGCTATAACGGCACGCCAAAGCCAATTGTCTGTCATCGTTACTGATGGATATATGGTGTGATGTAACCCGGCAATCATGGGAGTTTAAGATAGCCCCTGTTGGTGTGTACACACATACTTTATGATACATTCCTATGACAAAGTTCCCTGCTGATGTGATGGTGACACACCACGGATCCCCCTCTGTATTGAACACGTTACGTGTACTACCATTCTTTGTGTCTATTTGAAATAGGGTCTTACACCCGTCCTCGTTACAACAACCGTGCAGTTCTCCTGTGTTTGGATGTATCACAATGTCGTTCAGCTTCTGCTTACATGTTACCTCTTTCTGTATGTGACCATTGTGATCCACCAGATAAATTTCGTCTGAACCGTTTATCTTGTTCTTCAGTATCCACATATCATTGTCTAATACAGGACATACGGACCACAGTTTACACGGGGAATCAAACTGTGACACCAATATCGGCTTGTCCAATAGTTTACAGCTGTATAGTTGTTTATTTTTGCCTTCAGTCGTTGAATCTCTGTTTGCAGATGGTGTTCTATTTGTTTGACATACGCTTGTCGTTGGCGTGTTCGGGGTATTTTTGGTAAAGCAAGAACCATCTTTCTCGTCCTTCTTCGGTACAATCTTAGATTGAGATCCGACATCACTTCGCTCTTTTGTACTTGCTTCCGTACTTGAGACAACACCAAACGCCTGTTGAATGACTGAGCGTATGTTCGTACGCGGTTCGAACTTGGGCCGTTTTATTTCTGGTGTTTGCGGAATGATTATACTTTTGCAAGATATTTCTGATTCTGTGTCGATAACTTGGATTTCCGTTCCAGATTTGCATGTTTTTCTGATGACCTCATTCTCCTTTTGCAGTTGTTGTTTAAAGTCAATGAGCTTCTTTCTGTGTTCGGTGTAAATGTCATTGCTTTCGTGTTTATGTTTATCAAGAACTGACACGTACTGACCTGTTTGGAGATCTACCTCGTCTTTAAGACGTTCACCATAAAGTGTTGCATTCTTGATCAGCGAATCGTGCGCACTTTCGTTTTCTATTATTTTGTCATCGATTAATTTGATATTTCGATCAATCTCGGGTATTTTCTCGTGCTCGATGTTTTCTATGAATATTTCAATGTTACGTACTTTTTCTTCCAGGCCATCCTTCAGCTCCCTAAATACGTGTCGTTTGTGTTTTTCGGACGTGATACAGAGAGCACATGTAAGTGTACCATTGCAGTCCTCACACTGGAATTCTACTTTACGTCCAGGATGATACGGACAGCTTGTATCTCCTTTTTCCCTGAAAACAAGTTGTGCTGCCATCAAATGTTTTAACACATCAGCAGTTAACGCCTTACATTTCTTGAAACACTAATACTGTTGATTTTTTACTCTTGATATATAAATTCCCTATTATATATAAAATGGCGACCGTAATTTAACTTCCTGAATTTATTGAAACAATAAGTGGTATGTTTATCTATATACACCGAGGTAGATGTAATACAACTATTATAATAGTTATCACTGTGTGATAGCTTTACGTACGTATGTGTATTGGCTTCTATAATGTATATGCATGTTTTGTATTTATTTAAACTTTAGCCATTTGTTATTGCCTTTTCATTCATTCTATTTTACACTTTGTAATTTAAAATATATTTTTGCCTCAATTCTATTGTATTAATATATGCATTTATGTTCTTAAGAACTTATGTCTAATCGTCTTTTGTGATTTTTGACGGTATACCGTGTGTGTGTGTGTGTGTGTATGTGTGTGTGCGTGTGTGGGTGTGTGTGTGTGTGTGTGCGTGTGCTGATAAACAGAAGATGGCATGGTTATTCATTTTGGGGTCAGTCGAAGGTTAAATATTCATATTTTGTCAACATTTGTGTTAAGTATAATAATGACACGAGTGCATTTTAATGCACATTCTTCATACTTTAAGTTCATGGAAGCAGAAGATAAAGCGAAGACAGATGAATTAGGGGTCATAAGTTCAAGGTCATGGATATTACTCTCATGAACCTAAAGCAGTGTCCTGAATGACTTTGTCAGTTTTCTAGTTTATAATATAATATAAATAATAACAAGTCTCAACTAATTTGTTTGCGGCCTGGTTTCTTTGACGCTTGCGTCAAGTAGTTTTCGTGTCATTATACATGTACTTGTTATCAACAGACAGAAAAATTACACAGATTTTTTAATATGGATTTTTTGAACCAACGACCACAGACCTATAATTAACAAATATAGATTTATATATGTGCAACGACTTACCTGGTGCACACATGTACGTTTAACAGGAAAACTTGACACCACCTTTTATATAGGCTATATGCGTCAAAATCTGAAATGAACGGAACCGGAAAAATGGAATGCACCGAAATCACTCAAAATTTAGCTTTGGGGAAACCCAAAGAAATAGTCCCCTATGCCGCTTCAAATTTACAAATGTTATTCAAAAGTCACCTCTTTACTATAAGAAAACCTTCCTGTATACATATTTGTTCCAACTTGAGTCCATTTATCTACATTTACCTTCAAACACAGGGCCATTCAACTGCACATAGAAAATTCCTTCACTACCCGTATCTACTCCATTTTCATGACTTACCCATTTGTGGTATGTCCCCGAAAGGCTTGAGTGGTTTTCCGATAGTGCGTGGTGAACTGGTTACCTTCCCTATGGTGTACGGAGTGGGTCAAACGTAACTAATTATATCTATAAACTGTGTACTCGTAATTTGTTTCTTTTTTATCGAAAGTATAAAAAAAGAAGAGCAAACCAAAAAATTCTTCAAACAATTCACGGGTGTAAAATTAAAAATGGAAAACACGAATTATCTAAAAGCCTATATCAAACAGAAAGACAGCAGGTGTATTTAAATAAAAAAACCCGAAAAAATACGACAAAAAAACAGCAATAACAATAACCAAACCTGGATGCAAACCAAAACGAAAAAGGAAAAAAGTACAAGAAAAAGAAAAAGTAAACAAACAAACAAAATACTGCAACTACAATTAATATACATTTGGGTAAGATGAAAAAGACAATGTAGACAATAAATTCAGAAAAGAGGCATGACTTTTAAATCCAAATAAAAATTTGGTTAAAAGGAACACATAAGAAGAAGAAAAATTTAGCAACAAAACTGTAGGGATAGTACGAGGAGTAGAATGGAGACCACGAAAGTTACCGACGACCACAGCTAAATATGCCATTATTATATTATTAAGTATCATCAAATGAACTTGATCCGATTGCTACATGTATTTCTCTTCCTGACCTGTCACTGGGCTTTTTTTCACTTGGTCTTTAGTCATCATATCAGTGAAGGATGCTGGTAGTGACGTAAGTGCGCGTGCCAAATACCAACTTGATAATGACACATGTGTAACAGGAATTGGCGGAAACGCTCTCTCCTTCGCGGACACCTGGTTTCGCTTCTAGTTTTAAATAAAAGTTTTTTCGTGAAGTTTCCTCTTTAGTTTGGATATTAATATTTTTCAAATAATGATACTTTATTTCCCACTGATACGTGACCATCAAAGTTGTTTGTTTGTTTCATTAGGGTTTGGCATCCTTTCAGCACTCGTTTACGTCACATCGAGACGGTTTCTGCTTGTGACAGTGTGCACTGATGGCGACGTTATGGTGTGTTTCACTGAAATATCACGCCGCAGACCATCAGGGTTAATAGCATTTTTTTTTTATCAAAGGGTTAACATTTCTCAACGGATGGTCACGTTAAGATCAGTATATACAGCTTGAATCGTTGCATACATAAAATTGTTTACAATTAACTGTTTTTCCCAATTGAAATGCACATGAAAAATATCCTATCCTAACCCCACACACATGAAGACTGGCGTAAAAACGCGTATACCGTGTCGTGTGATACACGAAGTTCATGTGGACCCAGAGTAATTAACAAACAATGAAGAATACATATTTGATAAATTGTAATAATGTATTATCACATTAGTGTTACAATAGAAATAACAATAACATATCAATAGTGCGATAACACATGTTAGCACATGGAACAGGAAGGCAGGCATGGTTACGACCTCGTATATTCCTGTGTCACTTTAGGTTCTTGTATATCAAAAATATAATTTTGAAAAAGTATGTCGTCACATTATTACACAACAGTATGTTGTAAAATTTATTATCACACAATTGAATGTTGTCAAATATCATTATTACACAATAGTATATATGTAATTATATCATAGTAGTATGTCGTCCAATGTTATTGCTTCAGTCATAATGGCATGATGTCCATAGTATTTATTATCTTATCGTATGTGGTTCAGTTTAATTATTACACAATAGCATTTTTGTCCAATGAAAACTAACACACAGTAGTATGTTGTCAAATGTAATTATTACACAATATTATGTTGCCAAATGTAATTAAATATTATGTTGTCAAATGTAATTATTACACAATAGTATGTTGTCAAATGTAATTATTACATAATAGTATGTTGTCAAATGTAATTATTACACAATAGTATGTTGTCAAATGTAATTATTACACAATAGTATGTTGCCGAATGTAATAAATACATAATATTATTTTGTCAAATGTAATTATTACACAATAGTATGTTGTCAAATGTAATTATTACACAATAGTATGTAGTCAAATGTAATATCTACACAATAGTATGTAGTCAAATGTAATTATTACATAATAGTATGTTGTCAAATGTAATATCTAAACAATAGTAGGTTGTCAAATGTAATTAGTACACAATAGTATGTTGTCAAATGTAATTATTACATAATAGTATGTTGTCAAATGTAATTATTACACAAAATTATGTTGTCAAATGTAATTATAACACAATAGTATGTAGTCAAATGTAAATATTACATAATAGTATGTTGTCAAATGTAATATCTAAACAATAGTAGGTTGTCAAATGTAATTATTACACAATAGTATGTTGTCAAATGTAATTATTACACAATAGTATGTTGTCAAATGTAATTATTACACAATAGTATGTTGTCAAATGTTAATTATCACACAACAGTATGTTGTCAAATGATAATTAGCACACAATAGTATGTTGTTAAATGTTATTATTACACAATGGTATTTTATTGTCAGATGTAACTATAACACAACATTATACTGCCAAGTATAATTATGTATATGATGGTATATTGTCAAACAACTATTACACAACAAAGATGTATTCAACCATATGCACGACCTTACACACGAATCCAAGTCTCTGATATAGGGAAACTATCAGCAATAAATAGATAAATAAATACTACATTTACACTACTAAGTCATTCATATTCATATCACATCAATCGTATCTCACTGGTCGAGGTATTGGTCGTCTGACCATGGTATCGTCCACTCGTGAGTGGCGGCTGACCGGTGGTAGGGACTGGGCTCTAGCCACCGGGCCCCTGTAATACTCCTGTTCTCGATAGTCATGAGGATATTGGTGACCAAAGTCGTCGTATTTTTTCGTGTACGGGTCACCAGTGTATGTAGTCCGAGGTTTGTTATATAGGTAGCCTTTATACGGAATCTCGCCATGTTTTTCAATGGGTGTACCGTATATATTAAATTCACCATGTTCCCCTATAATTTTTATTTGTGTTTTTGGAAAGTGTCCGTACATCTTTTTTAAATCCTTAATTATATAGTCTGGTAAATCCCTGAATGAAATATTGGATTCCTTCACTTCCACGGTAGCCATACGTCCATACTCTAGAGTTCCTTCTAGCCGAAAGTTACTCGGAAGTCTGTTTACACGCTGTGGAGATTGTTGGAAATAATTATTTTGTGTTGGCTGTGGAGGTCCGGGAAGTCTTTCGCCACTTGGCCCATAGAAATGGTGAACTTCACCTTCACCGCCAGTAGGTTGACCAACCGGTGGCGCGTAATTCTGAACTGGCGGGTAATTCTGAACTGGCGGGAGATAGTTCATGTTATTGGCGGGGTAAGCTGGCTGCGGAGGCAGAGGTTGAGGCGGCGGCGGCGGTGGCGGTTGATTGGGGATAGAGTATGGTACAATGTTTGTACTGTGTACCTGATTGGACCACTGGGGCTGCTGTTGCGGACTTTGGTTATATCCGTACGACGCCGTCGTGTATTGTGGTCGTGGCGGTGGTAGTGGGGGTAACCTTGGCAGGAAGTTGCTGCCGGGGCCATGGTTATAATCGGCTATATTAGAATTTCCTCGCTGATGATAATGTCTTGGCGCCAAATCAAATGATATAGGTCTGACGTCAATCAAAGGTCTATCACCGTACTTAGTGGACACAATAGACTTGTGTGGAGGAGAAATCATGTTTCATCACCTCGTTAGCACACTAATAAAGACATGAATATTAGTAGGTGACATGACATATTTTCTCCTTTTGTCGCGTAATAGAAGTCTTTGAATCCCGATCGTTAATAGTATGAAGAATCATTAAATTTTTCATATAACACTTTCTCTCACTTGTCACTATGTACCTTGACATACATTTTCCGTTGAACCGTATTTAAATCCACTCCAATGTTATAGCATATAATCACTGCATATGAAACCGCCTCACTAAATTCTTAAATGGTCGTCTTTAGAAGTCTTTGTGTTTGACAACAATAGTATATCTATTTACATGCTATGTCTCTCTATTGAGACTCTACCGTGGACCCCATTCACTACCGGCATAGAAAGTTTGTGATAAAATTGAATTTCAATTACCTTTCATAAAATCACAACGTACAATTGCACTTCACCACGATATGGAAACTTATAAAGGCTGTACTATTGACGAGAGAGGTTTAAACAAATCTTTTCTTGTGTACAAGTCAAGTATACACTCTTTTCACCTGTGGAAGACCATCTTACCTACATCACCAATGGAAATAGCGTTAGTAATATGTAAACAGCTCATATCCATAATCACTATATATAAGGTTCAGTTTTAACAAAAACACTCTATCAAAAAATCATCTCATGATTTCCGTACAAGTTTGTAGTTGGCATTTATGGTAACTAGCAATTTGTTTCGTTTCCAGTAAACACTAACCGTTAATTACCTGTGACATAAGTTTCTGCACGTTTTCGGAGGCGGAGGGCCGCCATAAGTATACGATAAAAGTCAAATATAAGTAGTTAAATTGATTTCTCAAGTGGTAGAGTAAATCCGTCAATCAAATTTATGAATCACTAAAATGTTTTCGTTCGTTGTTATGAAATGCTTAAGTGACTTTTTAAGTCTTTGTCAACAAACCGAGTGCAGTAAAACACACACTTCAACACAAGGAAATTCCACACCGCCCTGTTTTAAATCCTTTTTAAACATAAGTTTTTTCCTCTCAATATATGTGCCTGATTGTCAAACATGACCCTTTCTAGCATGTTTATCGAAGGCTTCCCTTTTTCACTTTTTTTTAAACTTTAAGTTAACTTTCTCTCGGCGATATCATCTTTAATTTTCTAGACATCATACGTTATTTTTAGTGTGACTGATCCGTTTCTGGCGATGACATCCCACCAGACACCGCCCTACTATTCTGAATTCTTTACACACGCACAACATCGTTTTGTGGGGTCCAATAGCACTCTTAAAATCCCCCTAAATGGTATCCTTGTAGCTGACATGATCAACGTTAATCCGTGCAATCGATCCACTGATAACGTGTGAGTTAATAAAGACGGCGTCGTCACAACACAGGGATATGATACCGTTTAAAGAATTCCAAACGTGGTATAAATATATATCCCCATATGGGGGAGTTTAGAGTTATACTATTCCATTTGTAATATTAATATGATTTATCTCAAATTCCAATCACCAACATTATACACCCAACAACACTCTTTCTCCAGAGATACCCCAATACACATAAATATACAGTTGTGGTCAAAAGTAACTTAACAGTCACACTGTACAAGAGAAGTTAAGCCAATTGTTTTTACACCTTACATTGCGAGAGTTTTGAACTTGGACAAATACAGAAGTGTACGTATTGGTTCACAGTTAACTATAAAATAATTATTTGTTTGTTTGTTTGTTGGTATTAAGGGCTTATTGTCCGATCAGCAGCTAAGGTCATTTACGAACGTGCCAGTTTTACTGGTGGAGGAAACCGGAGTACCCGGAGTAAACCACCGACCTAC
>JAUMGZ010192918.1:0-24051 GCA_032359645.1 Pododesmus macrochisma | reverse complement strand
CAAGAGAAGAATTAATTTTGGATAGACAAGACTTCAGTAAATCAAAGTTACAGAGCCAAAGGGGAAATGGTGACAAATATTCACAATGGTTATAATGGACAAAAACCATACCTAATAAGTCATTCTAGATCTTATAGTTACCATGCACGGCCACAAATATTTTGTAGTTTGTGCTTTTGTGTTTTGTGTTTTGGTGTTTGTTTGCATTTTCCTTAGTCATAAGTCATGTTAGGTTCAGATGTCGTACATCTTCTTTGCTTTGTAAACTACAATTTGAAAATATACCTGCAAAACTACCATACGAAAAATGTACCTATGTCAACATGTACAGTATACAAGAATGTCATTGAAAAAAAACTTGGCTTGAAGGAAGGAATGCAATTGGTACTTAAATTGAACAAAAACAATGGACACATGACGGCTATGTGTGAGCAAGTTTGAATGGCGCTATCTCCGAGAATCAGTGTTGAATTCCTCCGATTCTACTAAAACATGCCACAAAGATCATTATCAGCTCGAAAACAATTGTTTCGTGACACCACGTCCTTTTTGGAGTGTTTTAAGTATAAAATAGGATTTGATTGTGTAAGATAAAGTTAATGAAGTATGTTAGGGGTATACTTAGACACACTTACAGAGCTGTCAGATGTAAAAGGCCATTTTCAAAAGAAGCTGAGGTAAAATTTTGGACAATAAATAACAAAAAAAAGGATATATTCTCTTATAATGGGTACAATGAAAGATGGAAAAAAGACATTTCCTAAGATAATATGTATGAAAAAAGACAGAAAAAAGATATTTCCTCAGATAATATGTATGAAAAAAGACAGAAAAAAGATATTTCCTCAGATAATATGTATGAAAAAAGACAAAAAAAAGATATATTCTTGGATAATGTGTCCATGAAAGATGACATTATAAATCGGGAGATAAATCGCTAAAAAAAAAATTTTAAGATAAAAAGGTCACTTTCCTTCCAAAAAAAACCAAAAATTAAATAAAAACATTAAATGCAGATTATTTTTAATAATAGTTCTTCAAGTTAATCAGAGCGCAGTGTTATAGTTTTTGGTGCCGCATGTCACCGGCACATTCCATAAGCTGTCCTTGAATAGGTATAAATATTCTTTGTAAATGATTTATGGGAATTTTTCATATCAGGGCTTTGTTGTGTGTTGTCTATCTCCTTACATGTGGAAGAATTGGTTGTACAATTACTTAAGAATATGCAATCACCTTTGCATGATATGAGATCAAAAGTCTTGATGATTAAGGATACGTCTTTGTAACTGAAATATAATTAGTCTTAACAGGCCTATTACTTTTCACGCCATTGTGATTTTCTTTCACACAGATATATTTGGCTTCTTCTATACGTTTTAAATGGCCCGAACCTGGGAATAATGGCCGCGATTTCAATCTTCCAGCCAGTGACTTTTAGGGGCAGAAATACTCTTTTGAACAATTTGTTTATTCTACAACTTTTTGTTCATTGAAGGCTAAATGTTTTTTTCATGAAATGAAATTCACATTTATCAATGCTTAAAAAGCTTTTTATTTGACAAATTGACATTTTTGGGGCTATACGATCCCTGCTAAAAGTAGCAATTGAAAGGCAAGACCAATTCAGGTAAAGGGGAGATAATTTATGGGAATTTTTATTTGATTATCATCATATTAATCAGTTTAATGTTGATTTGTTAAAGGATAGCCCTGTTGTTGAGCAGCTGAAAGACATTATGTCTAAAACTTTTTTTAATTCTCTTTAAAATTTCATCTCTTTTATTCTATTTCAACCACTTTAGCACCTGAGAAACGTGAATATGACATTTTTGGGTACAGACATAAGTCATTTTAAATTAAATTTGAAACTCCAATTGGAATTTTAATTGTAGTACTTTCGCTTACCCTTGTGTTATTTCTCCAGAATTTAAAGTTTGTTAAGTATAAAATATTTTGAAAAGGAAGAGTGCTGGTATACAAATGTATTCATATTCAGTCATGTCATATAGGTAAATGATTTGTAAGTAAAAGTATTAGTTATATAATGGTGATGCACGAAGATTAAGTGGTACTTTTATCAACACATGTCGTATAATTAATTGTTTAAAATTTGTAATGTTGAGACGACACTGTCTGGTTATGTATTCAATAATTAAAGGACAGCATAAGAATTGCTTGATTCAGTGTCCGAATTATGTGTCCAGTTGGAGTTTCAATACAACATTGTCTTTGTGACACTTGACAGCAAGCTGGTTTGAGTTTACACTGTCACATGATGGCAAAACCTTATTCTGACCTAAAATGAGTTTGAAAAGACAAAAAACCTGAATAAATCACTGGCTTAAAAACATGTATCATTTTCAAAATGAGATGTAATTTTAAAAGAAAATCTGGACAGAATTAGAGCAATTGCATGTTGAAATTCAATAAAATTACTAAAAAGATTTTTCCTCAAGGATCTATTCAATCAAAGTTAATTGTAGATTCATAAAATTTGCATTTACTAATGGATAAATACAAAGAAACAAAAATAAATCTTTCATGAAAAAAAATCAAAACAGGTAGCCTTCAGAACAGAATCTTTTAATGAGGCCAGCAGTTGGCAGAGAAATGATCTGTTGTCATGACAACAAGGGAAGCTTTTCAGCCATCTTGGTGTTGTGTTTAGAAGTGAAAGTTACAGCTGATAAATGTTTCCAAGTTGAGTAAACAGCTGTTTCTAGAAAAAAGGGTATTTACATATGGCTTAGCATGTATATTTCTGACAGTTTCCAGTTTTAAACTCGAGACATGTGTAACAGATTCCACATGTTCATTTCAATTCTAATAGCTTTGAAATAACTGCTGGGAAGGTTAGGTACAATTTGAAAATAAAAGGGCAGGAAAATCAAAATCAAAATTCAAATTTCACAAGGACAGATGAGGAATAGCTAATTGCACATTTGTATGCAACATAAGCTTTTTAGAACAATCCTATTGTCATTGTTTTTTCTTGAGAAATCTTTAAAAAAAAAAAATGAAAAAAAAAATTCAGTTTTTTTGGTGAGACTGAATGTATGTAGGTTTTTATAACTGCAGAGTAGAAAGATTTCATCTTTCGTGCCATTTTATTTTGGATACTTAAAAAATAAAAAAGTCTACAGTCATAAAAAGATCAGCTGTCATAAGAGGTGATATATAAATTCTACTATCTATATTCTGTACCTCTGGGTTAGACAATCTCACCAATAAAACAGGGCGTCTTCTAAATCATGGACTCTACTTGGGGGGCATGCTCCACCATAACATATTACAATATCTGGTGCTTCTTTTAAACTTATTACTTTTGTTGTAGCTTCTTCTTGAAAAATTTAACTTTAAAGTTGATAAGCTATTGTATGTAGGATCTTTCAATTCTGGAGTATAGCGAGTCCCAAGTCTTCACAAAAAAGATAATACAAGTTACACAAATTTCAGAACTACAATTTACGGAACGATGCGGTGCTATGAACAGATATGTTCATTTTATTTATAGAAGTTAATGATTATACACTATAAATATATGAATGCATATATACATAAATTGCACCTACCGTATTGTTATCAATACCAGAGTGAAAAAATTAGTAAAACTTTTTAAATTAATTTATACAGTTTCAATTAAAAATTCAGTTTGTACATAACTTAGAATGAAAATTGTCCAAAAGTAATTAAAGCAATTTTCTTTTATTAAAGATCTTACATGTAATAAAATTAAAAAATAATACACTATGGCTTTAAAAAAAACCCGCTGAAACACTATTTTAAATTCTACTGATACTCGAGTCTATGTTTTCCATGTACCTACATATCTATACTATACTGTGAAATATACTGAGTTTCATAACTAATATTATTTCTTTTTACGTCAGATAATGTAGTGATATACACATTGCCTGATGGTGGTCCGCAAGTTTTATACAGATTCTCAAATTTTATGACTGCCCTTTTGCAGGCTCGGTATCATAAAACTTGGATCGTAACACCTTACATTTTAAACATAAAACCCCAGCATGTGTCTCGTCTTGGTGTATTTGTGGCATTTCGTTATTTTATTTGGTGTGTTTTTTGTTGAGTTTTTACGTGATTTTAGCAGTAGTAATGTGCAGTAGTCATTTAACATTATACTGTTAAGTAACATATATACACTCAGGTAATAAAACAGATTGATAGTAAATATCTCTTACTGCTGGTGAATTTTATAACCGTGAAGGGAAAATACTTAAAATTACAAACATATGCAAAAAAGATTAATATTCTTTATATGCAACAAAAAGCATTAAAAGAAAATTAATTTGCAGAAAGTATGAATTTTGAATCTTTTCTAAATTAATTAACCTTCATGGTTGGAAACACCCCTAAAAAGTCCTTGAATTTTGACTTGAGAATTCTAGATGAACCATGAATTTCGTTAAATTTGTTGAATTCAGTGAATCACCAAATTTAAACCCTGAAATGAAAGCTTATTCTGCATATATTGAATCTATTTTATTCAGCAAAAACACAAAATTTAATGCCAAAGAATTAAGTTGTTTTTATCAGCCAGAGAAACGACAAAACTACTCCCAAAAATATTTATCTTTTGGGTACTATGAATACACATGCAGTGGCTTTACCAGGGAAACCCTTTGTTTTGGGGCAGATATCTTTTCGATCAGTTGATGTTTCAGCTTACATTCTTACTAAGAGTTTATCTACGCCAAAACACAAAGATCTTGACATGCATAAAAGTTTAACGTGATGACAGAAAGAGACGTCATAAATTACAGAATGTAATATAAAATTTTAATGAAATAAAAATCTGTTAATGATTTATCGGACAGTGTTTCATTTCGTTTTTAAATTCTGAGTCTTTGTATATTTGTGTCACAGGGCGTCAAATTTCCCCCATGTTTTGTGAAACCTTGGACTACGTGTCGCAGCATTATAGACTTTATGGTCCGATTTCTGTCATTGTTATAGAAATTAAAAATTGATCTATGGAAGCAGCATGCTGTCAAAACAAACCTTGTATATAAAACGACAAGGTTAAGCTAAAGGGATACCTGTGTACTCTTATACTGAAAGTCATCTCTGAATTTTAGTTTTGGTTTATGACACAAAGTGTGTGTCCGGAATGTTATATAAAATTCAAATTAAATCATTTGCATCACATTAAAAATTAAAATGATGCAAAAACAGATCTTCTTTGTTTTATTAAAATACAGATTTGGAATTTGATTTTGCTTAATATACAAATTAAACTATGAATTTTAAAATCGCCTCCAAACCATTGTGACCCTTTATGGTCAGAATTTCAGATATGAAGGAATCAGAAGAGGCTTAAATTGATGAAATTAAGGAAAGACTCTACAAAAGTAAAACAAAAATCAGATATTTTTATTTACCGTTTTAAAACATTATTTCCAAAACTGCCTAAAATTATTGTGATAATAAATATTTAATTTAAGACTTATAATTTTCCTGAGTAAAACATATATTTGTCTGATATTTTGTGTATTTTATACATATGCATATACATTTAAACGCCATTTATCCAGACAAATTCTGACTGTGACTCCATTAATCCAGACAAATGTGACTGGATATAGTGATCCAGTGGCTGGATAATTGTGACATTTGGACAAGATACTGTTCCAAAGACAGGTGTTTTGATATATATGTTTAAATGATCAAGGGAAAGTAATTAGATGGGATAAATAAAGATTGAAGGTGTTTAGATGAACTGAATTTGATGTTGCTTTGGCTTTGAAAACCATTAACTTCAATGTCAAATCGTCCCATATATTCTTCCTGGAGGTGACACAGTTTAGTTCAGTTTAAATCTGTTGTGCAAATAATTATCACATTTTCTTTTTTATGAGCAAAATTTTTCCTGAAAGATTATGAAATAATGTGTTTAATTTGTTATAAAATGAAGGTTACAGGTTTTCCTAATGCCCCGACTGACCCTAAAATGGTAATGAAATTTTCCGCGATGTCAAGAAAATTATGATAGTCTTATCATAGTTCCGGGCTATAAAAACATACAGGTCTGTGAGGGATAATTTGAGTTAATGTTTTTATGATTGGTTTTGGATGTGTTTTTGTGGAAGAGCAATCTGCCTCAATATCTGCTGATACTTTGATGTGGAAACTATAACACTTATGAATATAGAATTGCTTAAAGCAGGGTTACCATTCCACAGTAGTGGAAGGTTAAAGCAGGAACAATTTGGAAAATAACAACATCTGTCTGTCCCCATTTCATAAATGATCTTAAATCAAGTTTGAAAACCTGACTCCATTATCCAATACTAAATTTACAGATTATATAGTGTTTTAAAATTTTAATTGTATAGTCTGCAAGTTTTGATGAATTTAATCTTTATACTTTCAGAAATGTTGCCGGTTTTCCTAGCGGAACCAGAATCAACTGTGATAGCCCCCCACACGGCAGTGACGTTACCTTGTGAAGTGAGACCGTCTGATGCGACGGTCACGTGGAAATTTAACGAAGATGTGATAGGGGCAAAAGGCAGAAGAGGCTTTAGTTTCATAGGAACGAATTTACATATAGCAAATTTTAAACATCGACCAAAAAAATTGAGTACTGAAGGCATTTACCAGTGTATTGCGGAAACACCTTTAGGATCTATCATTAGTAGACCAGCACGTCTTTCAAAAGCAGGTGAGATTATTGTCATACTATTCATTTGAAAATTGTGGCAGTCATAGTTGCCAACTCTCCCTATTTTGGAGGGAGTCTCCCTATTTTCCACACACAATTTTCACTTTTGACATCAGTATATAATTCCTAAACTTTGCTTATCAACTTGCTCCAAATTAGTGCATTGCACAGAACTGCTTAAATGAGGCAGTTTACACTACTATTTAAGGCATATAAGGCATTGTGTATAGATATTAAAGACATTTTAAGATTTTGCTACGCGTTTTCTCCCCCATTAAAATTTCAAAAAGTTGGCAAGTATGGGCAGTACCTCGCACTGTAAAAGAAAAAAATAATTATACAGTTACTTGATTTCATTATTGCTAATATATATAATAGGCCAAGTTGGCTGCAGGAATATTTTCTTGGGTACAAAACTATCAAATTGTAACAGTCTGCGATGTTAGGCAATAGTCTGATGCCCATAACTATAGAAGAATTTGGTTAGGAGTAGAGAAATTTGCTTACGTTCTGCTACATAATATTATTTCGCTTGTTTGGACTAGTGCTTGAAAAACCTAAAGGTGCAAACTGTTGTAAGTTCAATGTTTCTTTCACAAGCACTGGTGTGATTCAATGTTTCTTTCACAAGCACTGATGAGATTCAAGGTTTCTTTCACAAGCACTGATGAGATTCAATGTTTCTTTCACAAGCACTGATGAGATTCAATGTTTCTTTCACAAGCAGTTGGTGCGATTAGATTTCCAGTTCTTGTAAAATTAGTGTTCTTTAAAAAGCAGGGGAGATTATACATCCAGCTCCTTCAAATTTTGCAATTAATTGTTATCTAGAGTGGCATTGTCTTAGCAAATGGTTCTTAGTAACTACCAGCAAAGATACATCTGTCAGCAGTTGGATGCTGACATCTTCAAGGGACACAATGTTTATTTTTATCAATTGTTGATAAGACATTTTAACATGGCTGTAATCTTTACAAGTTTTAATAGTTTCTGTGTTGGTATGGTGGTGAGAAAGTGTTTATTTTAAAACACAATGAACACGTGTACTTAGGGATGTAAAGTCTATGTTTTTATTTTGTGGGAACTTCTGTGTTTGTGTTAGAGGCATTCTGTTAAATGTAGACTAATTTATCTCGGTCTAACAATCATATATCATCCACTGTCAATTTGATGCCTAAAAAATCCTGTTGTCAGTCACTCTTTAAGGCTAATCAAAACATCATATATTTCCTGTAACCCTAGTAACTAAAACCTTTATGCCCATTTTCAGAAGAGTACAGTTAATAAAAAATTCAATTTTCAGTCAATTCTATCTTAATATAGCTTAAATTATGAAAAAAAATTGAAATAATAAAATGAAATTGAAACAACCAAATTATTTTTTTTTTTCACGTCACCAGAAACATATAGTTTTATTTTGCCTGATGTAGGTGATGATAGAGGAACTTATACAAGATGCACATATGCAATCTGAACTAGTTTTTTGCGTCATCTAAAAACTTGACACTTTAATACCAAAAAACTCATCCATATTTTCCTAAGTGCCTGATTCGAGATTTTATAGCCTTCTTATGACACACACTAAAGTGCAATAGGTCTGTACACATCTGCATCGCTGGCATGCAGCAAGCAAACACACACCTTTTGTATCTCCTGAGGTTGGAGAGCTCACCAAGGGGAGAGTATCAACATCTTGTTTTCTTTGTCAAAGTGAAACGGAAATAGGTTTAAAAGGGTTATCAGTTCCTCTGTAGTTAGAACACGTCTTTCTGTTAATAAAGAAATATTTACACATGATAAGGGTGAATCTTAATATATTTTTCCTGGGTATCAAATTTGGCGCCAACCAAATTCTAGCTGATTACTTATCGGGTTTTAGTTGCAGAATCGCGTTAAGGTTTATTTAGAGAATGCATTAACTATTAAGTGTGGATTGTCTATGTGATGAAACAGAATACCCAATCATAAGTCCAGCAGAACATAATTCATCAGACAATCTAAACTTTTAATTTGTCTCTCGCTTTTGGAAATTTGGGGACTATTCGTTGGATTAACTTGTCTTATGTAAATGTTTCTTCCTATGTGAAGATGATGTGTGCTAATTTGTTTACATAGCATACTTGTATTAACAAAGACATTCAAATATCACCAAACTTTGCAATTTTCCTATATTCATAGAATCCTCAGAAATGGTCAAATTGAGCTTTTTCCAGCAAAATTAACAAGAGTTATTGCCCTTTAACACTTGTTGGGCTGACTTAGTTCAATCTTTAACTTGTGAGTTCTACTAAGAATTATTCTGTTATCATCTAGAAAGCATTGGTGAATCTTTTCATGATACAAATTTTGTGTCTTAGAAAAGTGCAAAACTAGCCACAATTGGTACAAATTTAAGCATATTGTTTCATTTATTTTCCAGTATTAAAAAGATTTCATAGTAGAGATGACCTTGACCTTAATGTGACAGAAGGTCATAACATTGTGTTACCATGTGAACCACCAAACAGTAGTCCTGAAGCAGACATTCACTTTATTCATAATGGATCATTATTATTATCAGGGATTTCAGGTGAGGATATTATTTGAAAATAATAATTTTCTTTCAGGGATATCAGATGATTTTGCAGACAATTTTTGTGTCTGTAGACAAACTTTATAATACTCATCATGCAGACTTAAATTATGATAAGCAGATGATGTGTAAGTTGAAATAGTATTTAAGATACATACAAAAAAAACCACATCACAATCATATTAAAGACCTGTAACTACTACCACAGAAATGCAAAAGTTAAAATTGTTCACATGACACCTGCATCTTCTAACATAAACCTGTTGAGGTGGGGGCTCAAACTACAAACCTTTATCAAATTAGAAAACGAATTCTTGTTTTGTCCTGGTTTGCTTGTTCTTGTGGACTTCTGGGATCAGAGTCGACCAACAATTTGGCAAATCTGTAGCGAAAAGAGAATTAGTATATTGAATCCATTATATTCTCATTTCGACAACTTGGGGCTGTTTTTAATGTCGGGGAAAGTATTGAAGCTTTTACTTTCCCATTTATTGGGGAGCAGCAACTTGGCAAAAAGAACATAAAGCGAATTAGTGCTGACAAAATAATTAACAATGATATATAGACAGGTCCAAATGGGTGAGAATTGGAATGAAATGAAAGACAGAATTCGTCATAACCTTGTTGTAAATTGAGGTAATACACTGAGTAATGGACATTACTAGCGAAGAGTGACATTGACAAATGTAGCGCACTGAGGCACCAGTCAAAACAGGGGAACAAGAAAGCCTCAGAATGAATGGTTATGGGTCAGAATGTAATTCAGAACAGATAGTCTGATGGCAGGATGTATGGTCTGCTAACACACGAAATATGAAATATTGTAAATGGCAAACTCGGCATCTTAATGTCTTCTTTCAAAAACATACAGGTTATAGGTTTGTTATGATGATAAAGACGAGGGGCTGTCCTTAGGGAATTAGCAGAAGACATGTTTTGTTTGACTTGTGCATAAACATTTAGAGAGAATACTTAAGCTCTTTCATTGGTAGAATCTTCAAAAATATTCCTGATCAAAACCTGATTATACTCGGGAGGAAGTATGATAAATGTGATGATTGCCCCATTTGGAGCCCCGTCACTCCCCATGGATAACAAATAGGTTTGTTTTCAACAGTCGGGGCATCCCACTACCTAGGCCACTGTAGCTCTAGCTGTAACTGAGGCTGAGAGGGGGGCAGACTTGTGCCAAACTAATAGCCTCCTGCAATATATCTTAATTTTAATAATCTTCCAGCAGTCTCTTCAGTCTTGGAAACTACTACTTCTAAAGATCTCTACTCTGTCTGCAGGTGCTTGGAAAGATTTTAATTTGGGGTCAGAATTGGGGTAATTTTGTTAACCACTTTGAATGATGGACATGATATTAATCTATAATATCTGGTATTTTAAGGATGGTTTCACAAACTAATTTTTGAGCAAAGAAAACATCTGTCTTGTTTCATTACCAGTTAGCTTTTTTTTCCATGTTACATCCTTTCCCAAAAGCATAATTCTTATTAGTCATACGGACATATGAAAAGTACATAACACGGAATCATCAGTAGGAAAGACATTGATGAACCAACAATAGCCAAATCAAATAATTCATCACCAGAATAAAAGGAAATAAATTGACATCACAACAATCTTCAATGAACCAATCAACCAACATCAATAAAGAAATAATGAAGATGTGACAATACCAATTATGAACCAACACCATGACAAATCTGAAATGAACGAACAACATGATGACATCATAATCTAACCCAATAATGACAACATGATGACATCATAATCTACCCCAATAATGACAACACGATTTCATCATAATCTACCCCAATAATGACAACACGATAACATCATAATCCACCCCAATAATGACAACATGATGACATCATAATCTACCCCAATAATGACAACATGATGACATCATAATCTACCCCAATAATGACAACATGATTAATGAACTCTTAACAAAAACAATAACATTAATAATGTCGAAACCATGGCAACAATTAACGTTAATTAAATCAAGGCCATGGCAACAACATTAATGAACCCAAACCATGGCAACCACATAAATAAAATCAAAACCATGGCAACATCATGTATGAGTCAAAAACCATATGACAACACCATAAATGAACCATAACCATGGCAACTCTAATAATAACATCAAAAACTGCAGCCACACTATCATTGAACCCTTATCACCTGACAACAATGTTACTATAGTCAACACCATGGCAACAATGTTGATAAAGTCAAAACCATGGCATCAATGTTACTATAGTCAACACCATGGCAACAATGTTGATAAAATCAAAACCATGTCAACAATGTTACTATAGTCAAAACTATGGCAACAATGTTGATAAAGTCAAAACCATGGCAACAATGTTACTAAAGTCAAAACCATGGCAACATCATGAAAAGTGAACCTTAATCATGTCAACAACATTATTTTAAAAAATGTATATAGTGCAACATCATCATTGAATTTAAAGCTTTTGTAAGAGAGTAAGACAGGGCTCCATGTCTCCATAACTCTATGTTAGTGTTTTTTCTGAGCAATAACAAATACTTAGCTAGAAAAAAAGAAAGAAAAAAAGGAGCAAGGTTTATGAGTACTATTGTACTGAACATAAGATTTGATGGGCAGGATGTTTTAAAAGATGACATTCTTGATATCACTAAGTTACGGTTTCCAAAACATGATACAGCCAAACTTTAAACAAGAAAGCAGGATTTGTCAGATTAGTTAAGCCCCCATAAAACACAGTTGATATATTATCTTACAAGATAAATTAAGAAACAAGTTTGATATCAAACAAGAAATTGAGGATGTGTATGATTAGTGAAGACACAGAGAGCGCAGTGTTAAACATTTGTACAAAGGTACACGTAATGTAGCCATTGCATGTAGTCTTTATACGTGTACTTGATGCTGAGCGCCCTTGCATTTGATGTAGATTCCTGTTAATTCTTTGCATTACGCTACTTTGGTGTAATGTATTTTTGTTACATAATAACTTGTGTGTTGACTCCCCTCTGTAGATTAAATTATATTTGTCCTCTTGTAAAAACTACGGGAGTAGTGTTTATGTGGCTCTGTAGCCATGACAACTATGTCTATTTGAAGTTTTTGATAAACATTCTTTAAAATATTTATTTTTTTATTAAATCTACGTTGCACAGTTTTTTAAAAAGAAAATTGAATTATGGTTAGATGAAGGAGAAGTTTATTTACAATTATGTACCAGTAATTGTTTCAATTTAGACAAAAATATTTGATCTTTTTCAATATATCTACTCTAGATCTGAGATTTTCACTTGTTTTTATCAAGTGTTACTAGGTGCCAGCTAATAGTAAGAACGATCGAAAGAGAGCAGATATTTTCCTGCAGTATTTAAAAGTGCAAAAAACTTTAAATATTTAAAATATCAAGGATGAAAATACTGAGAGTAAAATTATACATATAAAAAAAATTATCAATATATTTATCAAATGCATTTGATAAAAAGCATAGATGTAAATAATAGCTGGATAATAGTGCCAGCTTCCCAGCGTACACTTCATCAAGTCTTGGAAAAGATTTGAAAGCAATAAATCGTGTTTCCAATCCAAACTTAAAACAGTAGTCGAAACAATTAGACACCCCATTCTGACATCTCTGATAGCTACCTTCACAATGTATTAGGGACCCCCTCCCTCAGGATATGGATAAAATTACCCAAGTTTGCACAAAGTCTGAAGGAATCGGCTTGGTTTGACTGCTTTGGTAAAGATTACGGTATATCTGGCACCAAAAAGAACCCCGAGAAATATTTTGAAAAGCAAAAGATGTAAGTTTTTATCAACGTATCTGCTCGGAGTGAGGTGTTTACTAGCTGTGTGATGGTGTAACGTTGTTTATAGATAGCCAGTGTGATCGTCTGCTCAGCATCAGTAGGGGGATACAGGTACAACAGTCAGATAAATACAAGTGATATGTTGAATTAAGAAATAAACAAAACTACAGTCAAATAAATACAAGCCATTTATAAAATAAGTGTGGATTATTCAATGTAAAAGTGCAAGTCTATTCAGTTTTCTTTAATTCATTAAAGGATAAAAGTACATGGAAACATTTTTAATTCACCTAAATGTTTCAGTATAATTAGATGAATAGAAGCTATTCTTATTCAAATCCTTTGGCTTTAATTGATTTCTCTTCGGGATTATGAGTTAACCCTTTCAACCCCATGCAACTAGAATGGACTCTTCTTTCCTTTATCTGGATGATGCTAAATAGGTCTTTAGGGTTGAAAGGGCTAATTACTTATTGGACTTAATAGAACAATTACTTTCTTATGTTTTAATTTTTTTTTAAAGTAAACATGCACATTGTTAATACATGTTTAAATAATACATAGCATTAAAGTAACAAAAAAAAGATCAATTATGGTCCTGTTTCAATAAGAACCCAAAATGTTAATATATACATCCTAAAAATTCATTTTTCTACATGTTAAAAATTGAATGTTTTAAAGATTACTCAAAAATGACAATATGGATATAGAGTACTAGTAAATTTACTTTCATTGCAGGAGACCTGAATAAAACATTGTTGTGACTTAATAGTAACGAGTTTTCCAAAATTAACGAGGTTTCGTTCAGGTGCAAGTCAATATTGCTTGGTACTAAGTTAAAGCTAAAATAGATTAGGGGTTCACACTACATTAAATGTGAAATACTGCTTACCCAATCTTCAAAGTCAGGCCATCAAGTACAACACATAAATAGGCCTGAATGAACCAGAACATGGCATCATGGCGGCCATCTATATAACTTAACCTAGTAAAAATGTTGTGTTTAAACAATAATTATATTGTTAAGTTTCCTCAAAGAATGATTATTTTAACTATTTAAAGCATCATTTTTGATATTGTTTGTTTTATTCAATGTATGTTTAGAAATTGTCCCAACTTTATCTTCAAAATCATGCATTTAATATTAAATCTCAAAATCTACCCATGAAATTATAAAGTTCACATCCTAAGGGAATAAAAAAACGCTACATTTCTATCTTTGATTTGGACATATTTAAAGAATCTGAAAGTTCATCTGTTTGTTTGTTTTATCAGGGTGTAATGTCCCTCCAACTCATGGTTAGGTCATATTGAGATGGTGTCTTCTTGTGATAATGCACACTTATGGTGACTTTATAGTGCCATAGTGCCAATCATTCCCAGACACATTGACACAATACTTCACTCAGTCACATTATCCTGACACTGAGCCAACCAGTCCTTCCTCTACCCAGAAATACTAAGGGCTTAGCAGGAAGCGAGAAGATTGCCTAACTTTAATGTGTTAGGTTTGGACGCTGCTTGGATTTAAGCCCCCTCCCCACCACACCTAACTGAACATGAAGCAAATGCTTTACAAAGGAGCCACCACGCAGGTCATCTGAGAGTTTAATTTGGTTAGATCAAGGATAATATGTATACAGTAGGAATGCTTGCTAAATTCTTGTTGAAATGAAATATATAATATACACATAAGAAATAATTTTTACCAATAAATACATTGCATGTCCATCAACCATTAAACACAAAGCAAACGAAATATTTGCATGCAACACTTGGCTGTTATAGCAGATATTGAATTCTGGTGAAGACATGTTATTTCTTTGTTCGCTTATCTAATTATTACTGTCCAATTATCAAAAAACGTATCAAGATATTTCCATTAAGAATATCTTGTTAGCGTATTTGTTATGGCACGATTCATATCCTGATAAAAGAGTTCTGTATTCAATGGGTGTATACGTTATGTCATGCCAGTGTACATGTAAACTGATTGACTGTAAGAGACCTGATCTTAACAATTTTAAATATTCCACGTCGCTAATGTGTTTTACATCTCTCTTATTACCGGTATAACAACAATTTTGTAATTTCTGACGTATCGTATGGCTGGTCTTAAGAAAAATTTCCGAGACTAATTGTGAACCGATCCTTGAGATTTATGTGTAAGGCTTTTGTCTGCATGCACATGTAATTGTGAAAATTTATGGATTAATTTTTTAAAGATTTTAAATTGATGAGCAAAAACACATTTAGTAATTTTCAATATATGAGTTTATTGTTCCTGTGCAACGTACTGATCGTGTATTTGTGAAAATTGGTAAATATATAAGTGTATACAAACTAAAGACTTAAATGCAATTTGTACGGCACTCATTTTGCAAATTGAAGCTAAATTTGAGATGTTTATTATAATGAATAAAATCAATGAATTTGTTATGAGTATAATAAATGTTAAGAAGAATCAAAACTTAAAAAGTTTATGAAGTTTAACAAAGAATTTTAACTTGAAAATGAGAACTTTTATATTTGAAGAAGGACATTTTAGACCTATATTTGCATTTGAATTGATTAGAAAAAACCAACTTTTCTTTATTTCATGTCTAAATGAATTGGAAGATTCTTATGTTCAATAATATTCTTATAAACAAATCTGTTATTTAATTATTTGTTCCTTTGATATTTATGTAATCATGAGTTCTTGTCAGAATCTTCAAAGTGATTGAAATCAAACTAATTTAGTTGTGCAAGGGATATCTCATTCTAAGTTTCTAAAAACAAACCAATATGGACATAAAAGGATCGTATCTGCGATCCGATATCCACTTTAAATCAGAAAAAGATCAATAAGTCGAAAGTTTTATCGGGATACTGCAGTGACTAAACTAATGTATTGCATGTTTTGAAAACAAATCTTGAAAAAGATAGACAAGTATGCAGCCAATGTTTGTAGAAAACATATTTTTTTCCCTTGAAAATTACCATGAAATATGAGTCATCACTGTAATGTGTATGCAGTTGTGGTCATTAAAACGTTTTAGATTACCAGTCACTTGCACTCTTGCAATGGTTATGTCGTTACATGAATCAAAGTCGATTGTAAACAAAGATTGAGCAACGTAACCAGAATTCCATCTTCAGGAAGTCAGAAATCCAGATGCAAGTTTTAAATTATTTTCAAATCGCGTGAATTCTTACAGCAGATGGGAAACTTCTTTACCGGTGTATATTTCGCGGGGAGTAATTCTCGTCACTAGGATATCATATATAGATACTGTATAATGCAGAAATTATTCTTGAAGGAGAAATTAACAACTCGCTGAGCAGGAATTCTGTATTGCATATCATTTTTGCAACATTGCACATCAATTTCCCGTTATCTGCTGCCACCTAATGTCATGTTGCTGTAAGTGCGACACATATAGCACTTAAAAGATGTAATTTCATTTGACACAACGGTATGGTGCCCGTACCGTAATACAGATGCTTAGATGCATATGGCTTGTGTACTTATAATGTTAATTAGACCTGTATCTTGTGCAGGCTGCCACAAAAAATATTGTACCATCTAGGCTTTTTATATCTTGAAAAAAATCAAAATTCTCATATGAAAATGGCAGGTCTTTAACACATGGATCTAGTGTTGTATTAAAATTAATATCCTGCATATGGTAAGCTGATACAAGGTTATAGAGGTCAAAAGTCACCTGTTTGATACTGTGGACTGAATTCAAGTTGTTTTGAATCTGTCAAGAGGTAGTTTATTTATAGAATACTAAAAGTAGATCATATATATATAAGCAGACTATTAATTTTACCACTTTGACTTTAGGATAAAAATTTGTTAAGCTGCAAATAAATCAGTTCTATGAATTAAGAAAGGAAGGTTTTTCTGTGGTCTAGAAGACATTGGTGGTTGATAACAAATAAAGTTCCATTTCTGGCCTCTCGTCAGTATTATGGCATTAGTTTTGAGTCACTCTTAGACTTATACCCATATCTTTTTGTGATAAAGTTGACACTGTCAGTGTTTTGTGCTATCCTCTTGAAACCATGTTATTACTAATAATAAAAGACAGAAATACTGAAAAAGAGATATTTAAAACCAATAATTGAATGAAAAATTACCACTGATCAGAAATTTGATAGATAACCTTAAATATTTTACACAATTATATAAGAATTTACTTAATTATATCAGGATTGTTTGAATGTATATGGCAATGTTCTAACTGGAGAGTGATACATAAGTTGGTAAAACTTGTTCCCAATCCTTTTGCTTTATTATTTAATAATGTGTTTTGTAATTTAATTGTAAATAATGGCAGTAAAATATGTTTAAGCTAAATGTACTAATTTATGCTAATGACGAAAACAGGATGTCGTAATAAAATTACATCATATTCTACGCTATTACTTGACCCATGGTAACATTATGTACATAGCTTTTCAATGAAATGAGGCACTTTCTGCGCAGGAATAAATATTTAAAAGTGCCAAGTTCTGACGGAAGTCGATGATTAACTTGAATTATATTAACTGCTTTATAATGTACCCACATCTTGTATTACATTTCCTTGAACAATATCACTTTTAGGTTAAAAGATTAATTGAAAGAATTGTGTATCCGAACAAAAACATGCTAACTACATGTTGTCCGAAATAGACACTTATATAGTCTATAAAGAAAACTTTATATTTATCATGTTTGATGAAAGATTTTACGTAAATTTCAAATTTGAAAAAATATGTGGCATACAAATTTAATCAAAACTCTTATTGGGCAATATCTCTTGTATATGCCCCCTTCAATTGATTTGTTTTGGGCGGGGATGGGGGGGGGAGAGATCTAGTGTGTCCGTCCAATCCATGTGGTATATATTACAATTACACATTTCGTTTCCACACAATAACTTTTTATAGATTTGATGCATTGAAATCAGATCTGTCCGATATAGAACTTAATATATAATGATTTAGACAATGGAATGGCATATGTGGACTTGAGGATAGGGGGGAGTAACTGCCATCACACGTCAGCCAAACTTCTGGTTTGGATCTAATATAATATATGTCCTGTTCTAGCACTTTAAGTTTTCTTTGATTTTTATTGACCTGTATTTTCTATTAATAATTTGCTAATTTATAATTTTCTCTTGTGTTTTCAGATCATCATAGTGTTCTTTCAAATGGAGGTATTTTAATAAGCAATGCAACCAGAACAGATGCAGGCCAGTATAGATGTTCAGCCATCAATCCATTAACCAATCAAAATAGGACAGCTGATCATGTGATTAATTTACATGTTACCAGTCCCGCACAAGGTGAGTAAAATCAACCAATCAAATTAGACCAGCTGATCATGTGATAAAATCACATGTCATTATTGACATTTCCTTAAAAATTTTAAACAATTCAAAATAAGATGACTCACAATTTCCTTTAATTATTTTACATTTCCCTAGCAGTTCTTTCATTAACCAATTAATGGACAGTATATCACATGGTTTATTTGCATATTATTAATCAACCAATCACATTGAGAAAAGATTTTAACACATCATTTATTTTGATAAAGGTAAAAATTACAATCTTAGAAAGACCCCACTGAAATTGAACACCAGTGGTAATGGTATGTGACCATAATTTCTGACGAAGACAAGAGAATTTCAAAGAGTTTATTAAATTATTGATAAATCATTTTGATTTTATTACAACATATTCATAGACACCCTCGTTTTGTGCAGGAGATATTATTTATAAGAAAACTACAAGTTGAATTAAAATATTATTGTCATTGACAATAAAACATGTCGAAAATGGCATCAAAAAGTTTTTTGAAAATGAAATTAAACCAATGACAAAGAGAAAAATAATCCAAGGAAGATTTAGACAAGCTCATAAATTTACATGAAGTAATTCTGCTGCAAGACCACCGTGCTTGAAATCTCTCTAAAAATCAAAAGTGCATTGTTAAAAGTAGGGATAGGTTTGGCACCTCCAGGCATAGGGATAATTCTTAATTATGCTATCATTTGATCACATACTTGTGATTTATGTTGGTGTTTATTAAGATAAAATGTAATAGAAGTTAAAGGTTTCTGGTGTTAGCTAGCAACTAACTTCAGTGCAAAGGTGTAAAGATGTCAGGTAGTTTAACGCAGCGGTATCTTGGGTAATATTATGGTCAATTACTAACAATTGCCGTTCCATGAATTATTTGTAATTTGATGAATATTTAGATAAAAAAGTTTAGGTGTGAATTAATATGTATGAACTAGAGTCTGCTGTTATATGGATCTGTGCCAGCTAGACAGTCACTTTCGTATTGGATTTATGTTGGAAAGTTGTATAACAGTTCAGTCAAAATAGTTTTTACTTAAAATGGGCTTTATCAGTAAAAATAAATTATCAAGAGTTGTCTCCCCTGCCTTGTAAAACTGTACAGTTGTCTTATTGAGATTTTAAAAGCAATAGAAAGAATACTTCTCTTATTTCTTAAAACTGAAACTAGTCAAAAAGAAATAAAAAATCAGATATTATACTCAATGTAGAAACATGCATATAATTACTTTGTTTGAAAAATGACTTAATTAGTTACAAAAGGAAAATAGTTTTAAAGATTTCCAAAATTACAACAAAAATCTGTTTTTTAAGAAATGTCACTCAAAATATTTAACACCAGATGCCAGGAAATTAAGATTAAGACTAAGTTTGAAAAAAGTTTACGAAGTGATTGTTCACAGTACCTAATAATAGCAGCAGTAACATGAAGATCGAGTTGAGTGCAAATTTTCACAACATTCAGATAAGACAAGTTCACATATATTTATAAAACACTGTCAGCCTACCTTAGTCTGTAAAAGTTTGAAGGAATTGTCGCATCAAGTTACACCCGGTAACAATTGACAACAATGCGCTAGGCGATCTCCAATGACACTCTTGTCGCTGAGCTATTGTGACCATCACCGGGTAACAACAGTGGCGACAATAAAACCAAGATAGACTTCTTATGAAGTGTCAGCACATGAAACTTACACTGCAGCACAATCGGTGAAATGGAAAACCCAGTTGCATTAAATTGTCTTTGATATAACAAAGCTTTGTTTATATAAGTTTGTCTTATTACACTGCAGCATAATGAGAGCAATAAAAAATTATATTCGCAAGATTCTGCCCAGATATTATTCTATTAATGCAGTAATAAAGCTTGGTACTGCAATATTCTTACCTATCATAAAATGTTAATAGATTATAGATTTTTTTATTGACATAATTTTTGTTAATGTTTAAACTTGAACTGTAATTGTATCAAATTATACATCTACAAATCTGCTTGACTCCCTTTAATTACATTTGAATAATATTTTGCCTATTAGATTAAAGTAAGCATATGCAATACAATGATTTAACATTTAATTTCAATATTTCAATTTGATATAAAAAAGAATAAAAGCATCATAAACTCTGTATCAAATAAATGTATTTAAGATTTGTTGCAGAAGCTATATATATATAGAAAGTTATTTAACTGTCTAACATGTATTTAACAATAGCTATTTTGGCTTGAAAGAGTTACAGTAACTTTTTATATATCTTTATATATAAAGGGAGATAACTTACTTTCATTTGTTAAGACAATAACTCTTCTTTTTATGAAACAAATAAAATCATAAATATCAAGAGAGTATTTAAAGGGAAATAACTCTTTGTCGTAAATTCAGTTCTACTGAATAATGAATTTATCTGAACTAATTTTCTACCCTGAAGTATAATGTGTTCACATACAAGCATAAAAATCTATAAATGAATCTGATGAGATACAGACAAGCCTTGAGGAGCGGACTTAAATTAATTAGAACAGTAATTAAGACCACGTGAACAATTAAAAGATAACTACTCTCAGTTATTACCTTTCTATCCCTATGGGTAATAAAATATGAATAAAACAGTATCTTATTTTTCACATGATAAGATTTATTATATTGCATGCTAGGCTTTGCTATTGAAACAGAACTCCACAAATATTTTTATTCTTTTTTGCATGCTGCAAGCAATTACAACAGAGTCTTTATGTAAAGGTATAGGATATGTTTCTGGCTATATATCCTGGCACTATAAAAAGATTTTTGTTCTTCACCCGACACTGTTTCTATTGAAATCGAGGTGGAGTTAGAATTTGTTCGGTAAATGAGTCAGTTTTCTCGTTTTTCTTGATTAATTTGTTTGTTACTTATATCGGGCTTGCATGAAATTTGATAGTTTTGAATTGTCAACATTCAAATAATGACAGATTGGGTGAAATCTGTTCTCACCATGACATGAAAGGACTGCACTATTTTAAATGAAGTATGGAATTTTAAACTACTTATATAAATGAAGAGTGCTGTTAAGGTGACATAATTGCATGGTTCTTTTTTTAAAAAAAAAAATTCAAATGAGGTATAGGTTCTTTATTGTCAACTTCAATATATTAAAACTATATTATTAAACTATTAAATAATACCTTTAGTGTTTGTCTTTTTTCTATCATATCTTTTCAAACTTTAAAATAACTTTTTACGAACTTAAAATCATATTTTGTTTTTGAGAAAGAATTTCCCCCTTTGAAATATAGAAAGACACAACCTTATGGCATCCCCAATGAATTAAGTCAAAAGATTTAAAGGGGTAATTTTACATTAGGTAAATGACTTTTCCTCCATATTCAAAACAGGCGAGGTTTAGCTGGTGAAGGAAGTACAGGCACTGTGGCAATCTTCACATACTCTCTTTGTTAGCGGTGTCAGCACACTTCTGATTTATGTCCTCTGCTCGGCAGAAAAACGACTTTCTATACAAAAATATATATACCACTGAGGCCAGAAGAAGGGGGAAGGAAATCTTCTTAAACGAAAACCTTTCGTGAAGATACATATTCAATGAAATCTGAAGAAATCTCACCTGTCGGGATACATGTATGATTTACTGTAATTATTACAGAAACTGGAAGATAGTGTAAATGATTTTAAGGGGGTCACCGCGGAAAGAAATCCTCTCGGGATTCTTTTTACCCTTGATGTTTTTAGAAAAATGATAATTTAAAGTTCACGATACAGTCGCTGTCAAAATATTGGTTATTTATGGTTTCTGGTAACCTACCTCTTAGCTAGAAAGCAATTTCTATAATGTTTCCAAAAAGAGGCTCACATTGGGGGAATACTTGAGGTAACTCAACCAGAAATAAGTAACTTTGTTGTAGAATTAAATGTTAATTTTACAGTTTTATTAATTAGATAGTGTTAATATTTGATCTTATCTTGCATGTTGACAAGTTGAAGACAGGAACATGTTAGAAAAGGTGTATATTTTGTATGTAGTATACATCAATATTATACCGCAAAAGTATCTTTTCGAGACTATTTTTGTTCGCATTTGACGTAAAAAAAATATATACTATACAGAGGGGGAAAAGTTTATAGATTTAGCCTTGATATTGACATTGATGTGACACACACACACACTTTCTAATTATAATTGACATAATATCACTTTCCTCAAAGTCTGGCAAAATGGTTAATTTATCATAAATCTTTAATTTATCACAGTTTAGTGACAACAGGCAAGAGTTGCCAATCAAATAAAGCTTTATCAATTAATTATAAGCTAGAGATATGAGAATTCTAACCCACAGCAGACACTTGAATTTAATTACAATTGGCTATGTCATTCCTGTACAGTTTCACTCTGAGATTGATTCTCTAATGTAGCCCTGCAGTTCAAAATTAACAGAATTTATATTCATAGGTCAAACTTGTGATAAGATTTCTATGGAGTGGACAGTTTGACAAATGACTTTCTGGTCAGTTTATCGGTCATTGGACATTGATAAAGACTCAACTATTGGCTGGACATTCATCACTATGTCCAGCTATCCCTCAGCAATGACCACTTCTCCCCAGGTCTCGGACACTGAGTGACCGCTTTGTTGTGTTTGGTCTGAGTACTGCTAAGTTACAAGGCTGAAGGCACCTGGTGTGAAATCGGGACATGATAAACGAGTGTTTGATGGCTATTGGGCATTTCATTCTTAGACAGCAGGGAGAAATATAATGCTGTGGACAAGGTCATTTGCAAAACTGACCTGTTGACAATTGACAACAGATGACCAACTAGATGTATCTAAAGGTTATCAAGAACAGTTTGTAAACTCTAGGGCAATTCTTTCTTCAACATAGAAAGACTGTATTTCTTCAATGCTAGTGAATTAATTTCATTTAAATGTCGAGTACAATTTCTTCAATGCAAGTGTATTAGTTTTATTATCAACTGTTTATTTAAGTGTTGAGTACAACTTTGAACAGAAATCATAAAAACTGAAGAGATTTGTCGAGTGACATAGACTGACTGGATCCCTAAATATTACTAAAGAAACTGAAATATTACTTCATTTCTGAGATTTATTTGTCTTAATTTTATTTATCAAGATCGAAGTAAAACAAATCTGGACTGCTGCATTGTGAAAGTACGTTGAATTATTGACAAAAATAATTCTTGTCTGATAATTTTCAGAAATGTCTACACAAACAAATTACAAGGTTTGTGTTAAAATACAAACTACTTGGAAGAAATATTCATCTTCAGCCACACGCAATTCTATATGCTCTTTTCATGCATTTCCTGTTTTGAAAGTGTAATTATTTTTTTTCTTTGAACATATTATATTGTCATGCAATGATGGTATTACCAGTGGTATGGAGACATTACTAAGATTTTTTTTAACAATTTAGTACTAGCGTGTTCTTTGCCAGACTTTGGTTTATTTGCTTGCCTTTACCACCTTTGCTGACTGATTTATGTATACCCGAGTCTATACTTCACCATTCCACGCTAGTTCTCTACAGAAATGTTCGCTTTGATGTCCAGGACGACCCTAGTCTGTAAAATACACATGGTTTCATCATTTGGCAAG
>JAUMGZ010192907.1:0-13085 GCA_032359645.1 Pododesmus macrochisma | reverse complement strand
CCTGAAATCCATCCACCTGAAATCCACACTAATCAAATACACACCTGAAGGCTACCTTCATCAAATGCACACCTGAAGTCCACCTTCATCAAATACACACCTGAAGACCACCTTCATCAAATACACACCTGAAGACCACCTTCATCAAATACAAACCTGAAGTCCACCTTCATCAAATGCTCATATGAAGTCTACCCTACATGTCAGCAGGTCCCTTTATAAACTTGTCTCTGTATCACATAATAAAAGGTATATAAAACATGTACAGCATTAACAACAAATCTATCCATACTTTAATACAGATACAAATTCTAAATATTGAATAAAACTACACAATTTAAGAGTGAAATTGATAGGTCAGAACAAATAGATTATAAGTTCTAATGGCATTAACTCCAAGTTATTTAGATTTTTATACAGAAGATACATGTAGAAGCTTGAATTGTAAACAATGCCTGACGATGACCTGAAAGTGTGGTAGACATCGTATGTAGAAACTTAATACTTATGAACAGAAGAAATAATTATCTTTTTTGAAATCTTATCCTCCACTGGTAAAAACTGATCTGAAAATCAATTAAAATCTGAATGTAAAAAAACAATTTTTTTTAAGTCTTAGTCAACAGATTGTTGAATTATTACAATCTATATTAGCTATCTCAAAGTATGATCATGTTTCTCATAAATCAGGCCCATTACCCAGATGATTTGATTGAATTAGAGATACACAGCACAGAAAAGCGATACAATAAAAGGTTTTTTATAAACAAGTTACACAAACCTGCACTCTTATCCTGAGGATTCAGAATGTTGTAAATAAGTTAGAGTCAATTAGAGCAATATCAATTATGTCAAAATAGTAGTTTACACAACTTCCCAACATAACATCGGCTCTTCTATAATTTCTGTTTTATTATGTGATCTAAACCTATAGTAATGGTTGGAATTTTGAACAATACAATATATTTTTGCAGCAATTTGGTTTGTACTTCAGCTCTTCATTGCACGGATACAATCTTCTTCAAGGACTGTGCGTAAAGATGAATGTATATTTATTACCAAAACAAATCATTTTATTACTTTAACAAAGCATACATGTCAATTCATTAGGAAATAATTCAAGATCTCAAAAGAATCTAAAAGATGTTAGCTTGTAAAAATTTGCCCAGGGGTTTTACTAGTTGGGTAAAACATGTACTGGTAACATGTTGTAATGAATATACATGTACTAACACTTAACAAAGTTAGAGCATCTATACATTTTCTAACATCCAATTTACACTTTTAGTTTTTGTTTCTATCAATGTATTTTCATATCATGCTTATCTATAATAACATAATAAATAAGCTTTTCAGGTTATGCAAAACATGAATTACCATATTTTGGAAATATTTATTGATAATTTACTATTTTAGAACAACATTTGTTTAACTTCATAAAGATTTCAAATATGTCTCTGTACATGTATCATAGAAGTTCATTGAATAGCTAAGATTAAGAGTGATAAAGGCAAAAGTATCTTGGATAAGCCAGGCTGGGTCTTGGCCAGTCCATCCAGGGAAACAGGCTTTACTTACCCACAGTCAAATGTCCATTAAAGATCCCTTTCTATTTTGATAATCCAACAATAAACTTGTGTATATCAAGTTTTCCACAAAACAATGTAGTTATAAACTAAAATCATTCATAACTTATACAACACCTCTGAAAACAACACAAACCCTGGGCAACTTGTTGATCTCCATATAAAATCTATCAAATCACTCTCTCTTCATTGAACAACGATCTGCCAGTAATGCAGTTCTAGCTACATGTAGCATGTACTTATCTACATTTATAACAGATAGCTGTGAGAGGCCTATGTGTATGATACTCTGTACTAACACATCTTGGCCAGTGTACTTGCCACTTGAGAAACTTTACTTTCCAATTTTGCTAGACTTACTATTCATCAAGCAAGCAGTTACAGCACACTGGCACCAGAGTTCAATTAATAACAGGTTTAATTTACACTCTATATTTAAAGACTTAGAATTTAAAATTGATTTAGTGCTGACTAGAACACCTTAAAACTAACTCAATATTCAAGCTGACTATACCAGATACTACTGTATAGTCTATAATCTTTAGTTAATTAAGCTTTGAAATTAAAAGCTCAACTTACCCAGTTCATATGTCCAAGAGTTATCCTGGGTGCCAATTAACTTGTTTAATTCCAATTAATTTGTACTTAGATATTTTAAGTCTTCCAAGGTTTTACTTACTTAAATCACTCACACATCATAAATCCAGGGTAAGTTAGATCCACAATTTCACAATAACTATTTAGCCTATATTTTGTGAAGTACAATGTACTTATTAATCCAATGAATTCTCTCTCAATGAACCTCTGTAATGTGGTACATGTCCACTGAAGTTAGACCAGCCTTAAATTTACAAAGTAATTATTTCGTCAGAACACTTGTACAGTAAATCCTTGTTACGTAATTACTGCACGTGAACTAATAATATATGTTGAGTTCATACATATACTGCTAAGTATTTATATACAGTTGTATGGTTTAGTAAGAGGGTGCAGTTGGGAGGGTTACAGTCAGTGATGTCATTTATAGGAGAGTGAAATGATGTTAATTTAAGCTTATGTAGTCTATTTAACCAGTACAGTCAATGATGACATACTTATAATGTATGTGACTCAATTCATATGGAGAACAATCAACTGTTAAGGCCAAACTAACAACTTATTAGTTACATATGTTATTCAGTATTAAAGTCAGACTATACTTGTTTAATTGATTATTAACAGAATATTTTTAACTAAAGTTATATAAATAACACACTTAGTGTGGATTTTGTATATTTACATTCTTTTATATTTGATTTTAAAGGAAACAATGAAAAGTGTTTTTAAGAAACTCGGACTGCTAACAGTAATATTGACCTGTGACTGAGTGGATCATATTTATGGCTCTATCAAAAACTAACTATCAAAAACAAATATATGATTTTGTACATAATTGGTCATAAGTTGAAAACATAGATATAAATTGATGTAAATGTAAAGTCAGGCATCCTAAAGATGCAGACACAAAGCAGAAAGTTCTACTAAACACATTAAATCCTGTATGTATGTTGGCTTCACCCTTTGATTTAAATGTCTTTTTTACTTCTTTCTGTATACCGTATATGTTTGTTGGCATTTGTCAGTCCTGATTCAAATGTAATTTTCCTCACTTTACTGTACACTGACTGTGGTCTATATATATGTACATGTTACATTGATATTGCTACTGCTAGTTTCATCATTTGACAATCACATTCCAGTGTTTTTCAGGTGACACAATTTCTTACATATATGTATAATCTCTAAATACTGGTTAATGGTAAGATAAAATGTTATTTAATTAAACAGCAGTGCCATAGTGGAGTGGTTATAGAAGTTACTTACCTTGTATAAATGTTTTTATACACACATTCTGTCTCTACTGATACTACCAACACATTTTGAAGATTTATTTCCTTAATTAAAACTACAAACTTTGGTAAATCAACCGTTAAATATTTAATTTTTTTAACTTAACCTAAAAATAAAGTCTATCTGTATTAATTCACATTGTGTAAGAAAAATTTTGTTTCGCTATTCCTTCGGTGACCTTTTTTTGTCAGTTTGTCATAATAAGTTGTTATGCCAATTTAAGACAGACTTTGGTACAGTAAAGCCTTCTTTTAAACATTAATATTATTCTTTAGTGCCTACCCTTATTTGTTTCAATCATTAGCAGAAACATATATATTTTATTCTTGGCCTTAAATGAGTCGGATGTAAGTAAATGAGAGTGTTTCACTGTGTATGTGTAAACTGTGTATAACATTCAGGATGCAGGACAATTGACTTTTGAATTATACACTTTTAACAACAATGTTTCATTTCAAACCACTTGTATATACCGTACTTCTAGTTCTCAAGTACAAGAATACATCATATGAACTGTGGGTTTAGTTAGTTTGTCTTGCACTTTACCACATTAAAACAATGTTTTTAGGCTCCCGCTTTGTCTAAATACTTTCAAGAAGATGTTGGAAGAAAATGTTAGTTTTATTACTACGTAAGCAAAAAGTTTTGCACTTTGAATAGTTTAAGACCTTCCTAATTGCCCCGATATCACTGAAATGTTGTGGAAGTAACATAAAACGCTAATGAATTAACAAACAAACAAACAATTAAGGCCATCCTAATACTTAAATTTCACTGTTTTATTATTATATAAAACATTTGATTAAACTATAAATGTCAACAAATAGTCAATAGACAATCATTGTTAAAACATATGGATGAAAATGATCTTTTACACCTACCAATACAGAATCTTTCAATATCTTGCATGTACATGTATAAATATGACATATAATGAGGGACTTAACATTTCGAATGACGTAAAAATCACTGAATAAAAATTGTTATCATCTTCATACAATTCATCTGTTATTCATATTGACTTAAAAACAACATGTAATATCTCTCCCTCTGCTTTCTTAATTAGCTGGCACAAACTACAGAATATGAAATGCGAGTGACCATGCAGGAAAAAATAGACAAGATAAATGATATAACTTTGTTTAAAGTTTAGTTCATATTTGACATTTAGATAAAACTAGATGAAACTCGAAGGGGGGCCTTTGTAGATACCCCCGCTTTAATGTTCACCACCTTAAGCGCATCTACCCTGTGCATATAGCATGTAGGTCAAAGGTCTAGGTAGAGGTTGCAGTGAACTGCTTTTGATACGCGACACACCGTCTTCCACACAAGTACCCTTATACAAAGTTTTATTACAATTTTTTAAAATAAATATTGGAGATATGCTCCGGAAACTGTTTGGACACAAATATTCAATTATGTAGGTCAAAGGTAAAGGAAGAGGTCGCAGTAACCTACTTTTGGTATGCGACACACCATCTTCCACACAAGTACTCTTGTATTAAGTTCCATTACAATACGTGAAAAAAATATTAGAGATATGCTCAAGAAACTAATATTCAATAATGTAGGTCAAAGGTCAAAGTAGAGGTTGAAGTGACCTGCTTTTAGTATGCAATACACCGCTTTCCACACAAGTACCCATTACAATATGTGAAAAAACATTGGAGATATGCCCCAGAAACCAATATTCAATAATGTACGTCAAAGGTCAAAGTAGAGATCACAGCGACCTACTTTTGGCATGCAATACACCGCCTTCCACACAAGTACCCATTACAATATGTGAAAAAACATTGGAGATATGCCCCAGAAACCAATATTCAATAATGTAGGCCAAAGGTCAATGTAGAGGTCGCAGTGACCTTCTTTTGGTACGCCACACACAGTCTTCCACACAAGTACCCTTGTATTAGGTTTCATTACAATATGTGATGAAACATTGGAGATATGCTCCGGAAACCAATATTCAATAATGTAGGTCAAAGGTCAAGGTAGACGTCATACCGACCTATTTTTGGTATGCGACACACTGTCTTCCACACAAGTACCCTTGTATTCAGTTCATTACAATTTGTGAAAAAACATTGGAGATATGCTCTGGAAACCAATTTTCAATAATGTAGGTCAAAGGTCAAAGTAGAGGTCGCAGCGACATACTTTTTTGTACGTGACACACCGTCTTCCACACAAGTACCTTTGTATTAAGTTTCATTATAATAAGTGAAAAAACATTGGAGATATGCTCCAGAAACCAATATTTAATCATGTAGGTCAAAGGTCAAGGTAGAGGTTGCAGTGATCTACTTTTGATACGCGACACACTGCCTTCCACACAAGTACCCTTATACTAAGTTTCATCACAATATATGTAAAAACATGGGAGATATGCTCCGGAAACTATTCAGACACAAATATTCAATAATGTAGGTCAAAGGTCAAGGTAGAGGTCGCACCAACCTAATTATGGTATGTGACACATCGCCTTCCACACAAGTATACTTATACTAAGTTTCATTACAATATGTGAAAAAACATGGGAGATATGCTCTAGAAACTTGTTCGGACACACAGACGGACGGATGGATGCACAGACGGACAAGGCAAACACTATACACCACCACTTCGTTGAAGCGGGGGTATAAAAAGAGAAACTTATATGTCTTGATATGTTTCATGTGTTGACACTTATATGATGAGATATGTTCCATGTGTTGACACTTATATGTCTTGATATGTTCAATGTGTTGACACTTATATGTCTTGATATGTTCCATGTGTTGACAATTACATGTTGAGATATGGTTCATGTGTTGACAATTACATGATGAGATATGTTCCATGTGTTGACAATTACATGTTGAGATATGGTGCATGTGTTGACACTTATATGATGAGATATGTTCCATGTGTTGACACTTAAATGTTTAGATATGTTCCATGTGTTGACACTTATATGACGAGATATGCTCCACATGTTGACAATTACATGTTGAGATATGGTCCATGTGTTGACAATTACATGTTGAGATATGGTTCATGTGTTGACACTTATATGATGAGATATGTTCCATGTGTTGACACTTATATGATGAGATATGTTCCATGTGTTGACATTTACATGTTGAGATATGTTTCATGTGTTGACACTTATATGTTGAGATATGGTTCATGTGTTGACACTTATATGATGAGATATGTTCCATGTGTTGACAATTACATGTTGAGATATGTTCCATGTGTTGACACTTATATGATGAGATATGTTCCATGTGTTGACACTTATATGTCTTGATATGTTCCATGTGTTGACAATTACATGTTGAGATATGGTGCATGTGTTGACACTTATATGTTTAGAAATGTTCTGTGTGTTGGCACTTATATGACGAGATATGCTCTACATGTTGACACTTATATGTTTAGATATGTTCCATGTGTTGACACTTATATGACGAGATATGCTCTACATCTTGACACTTATATGTTTAGATATGTTCCATGAGTTGACACTTTCATGTTTAGAAATGTTCTGTGTGTTGACACTTATATGTTTAGATATGCTCTACATGTTGACACTTATATGTTTAGATATGTTCCATGTGTTGACACTTATATGACAAGATATGCTCCACATGTTGACACTTATATGTTTAGATATGTTCCATGTGTTGACACTTATATGATGAGATATGTTCCATGTGTCAGACATTTTGAATTTGAGAAATGGCTCTCAGTGAGATTTTCAAATCTCTCAGTGAGCTCTCAGAGAGACTTTTATTGGCGTATCGACAAATCCTGTATTAACAGTAAAATCACTAGTAGTTGCAATAAATACACAATTTTTAGTTTCAATAAATATTTTTTCTTATAACAAAAATACATGTATATTGATACAAAAATAAATTAGACAATCTGATACTTAGCTATATTCCTTCATGGCAATTAATGTAAGCTTGACCTTGACCTGTACTCTCCAAAATCATGTCAATAAATAAAAGTGATATCCTATGAACAATCCACAGTTCCAATTTGAAGGTTTTTGAAATGTTGCCAAATTTCTCTCAATTTATGCCCCTTAGTGGTGCCCATTCGTGGCCGAGCCCCAGCATATGAACAAATTTGCTTCCCATAGGGATGAATCCTACACAATTTTGGTATACATGTAATTGTTTCACTGGTCTTTGATGATAAGTCAATATGAAAAGTTATGTATTTGCTATAGTTTCAACTTTGACCCAAAACACATGACCTATTTTTGACCCCAGGAATATGCCTTAAACAACTTGGTTCTCCATACCCTAAGGTTATCAATATAAGTAAGCTTTAAATGCTATGTTATCTTGTTTATCAGAAGACAATTTTGAAATATTACCAATTTTGTCCCCCTAGTGATGCCCCCTGGAGGCAGAGCCACATCATTTGAAAAAATCTGAATTCCCTTCCCCTAAGACTGCTTCCTGCAAAGTTTGATTGAAAATGGTCTTGCAGTTTTGGAGGAGTCAAAAATGTGAAAAGTTAAAGATGGATTGTTGACGGCCAGGATTTGTATGAACCAAACCACATTGGACCTTTGGTCCAGATGGACTAAAAACAGCATAACATTAGCGCAGTGACACATCCTTATAATACCTGACACACCTTGATTACAGGTAAAAACAGGCGTTACTTGTGTATGATGTTTTGGTTTCTTGGAGAGCTAGTGTCATGTTCTGACAGATTGTATCAGGCTGCATCACTGATGTATCACTCCATAGACACATTAGAGTGATACACTATTTGTTCACATTATGTGACTATGAGCCAGCCAGTCCTTATGCTAACGTTTAACCCTTAATGACAAGTTTAAAGGGTGACATGCTCATGGATTGTTATTATCGCCAAGAATATGAACAATCTGGCAAATTAATGGGAAAACACATGATAGATCACTGTGTCCAGAATTTTTGTCATTATATATCTCAGCTTTGTGATCGGATCGTCCATCTCATTGTCCAGAATGTATGTTTTTATAGTTCTCGACTGTCTGTCTGGATTATAAGCTGACTTGGCATTAAATAACCTAGCATCAAGTTTGCATTTGCAGGACACCAGCATCAACAAGTTTCTTCAGCATTTTTTGTTTTGAAATATCAGCTTCCTGCAAAAGTCTGTAAAAATAAGATTTTAATTTTAAATTCATTAATGAAGATCAGTTTTAGTAAAAATTAGTAAAACATCACAATTATTGTCTTGTATTATAATCAAATACTACTGAAACTGTTCATCTAAATGTAAATAAAGGTTAAGACCATACATGGTAAGAAAAATGATTAGTCATCTTTTAAAACAAAAAGAAAAAAAATGTGGTTTAACCCTTTTTCATACCTTTGGCCTTTCACAGGGTCCTCTCTTAATGTTCCTATCAATTGCTGTATCCATGGGTTCATCAGTACTTCCCTGATTTCTGGATTAGACAGAATGTCTTGCATTTTTCTTTCATCAGCAGCAGTAGGTTGATTTGGATTGGTTGAGCTTCTGACAGACATGTCAGCACGTTCCTCAGTTGTTTGTATTTCCTGGACCCTGTTGATTGGCTGAGAATTCTGACCTGCATTTTCCTGCTGGTCACCAAAGTTCGATAAATGTTCCCCTATAAAGTGAATATGTTTAAAAACAACTTAAGCTAAGTACCTTAATGAAATAACAACAATGGTTCATGTTTTCGGTAAGTTAAACTGTTTTATAAGAAGAAAGCTATACCAGGTTTGTTTCTTTGTTTGTTTTATTGGGGTTAAAAATTCCCTTCATAACATGTCTAGGTCATATCAAGATGTATCTGCTATGCTTGTGACTGATGGTAGCTAGTGTTTTCTCACTAAAATATCATGCTGCAGACACATAGACATAATGCTTCTTTCAATCACATTATCATGACAGCAGGCCAATCAGTCCTTCTCCTACCTAGAATGCTGAGCACTTAGTAGGGAGTTAGAAGATTACCTAATTTTAATGTCTGAGGTGTGACACGGTTAAGGATTGAACCAAAGACCTTTTGTCCACGAAGCAAACACTTTTACCACTAAGCTACACAAGGTATATTCTAAACAGCATTATGATATCATGAAAAACAACTTAGCTACACAAGGTATATTCTAAACAGCATTATGATATCATGACAACCACTAAGCTACACAAGGTGTATTCTAAACAGCATTATGATATCATGACAACCACTTAGCTACACAAGGTATATTCTAAACAGCATTATGATATCATGATAACCACTTAGCTACACAAGGTGTATTCTAAACAGCATTATGATATCATGTTAAACAGTAAAATGCAGTTTCCCCTTTCTGTCATATATAATTTTACTTCATAGTTGCTTTAACTCATTATTCTCAACTAGTCTATGTGTTAACTGTGCTGTGGCAAATTTCTTAAGAATTTGATAACAAACTGAAACAATAAACAGTATCAACAACCTTTGTACAACTTACCCATAATTCCACAAAATTCTTTGAATACTGCCTGTACTTCTGGGTTGTTCATATACTTGACAGATGCTGCCTGAGGGTTTGTTTGAAATTCTCCTATAGCCTGCATGAAACTAGGATCTTGTAATCTTTTGGCTAAAGTCTTGTTCTTTTGTATATTCTCCAATAAATCATCTGTTACCCATTCTGTTTTAAAATAAAGAAGAAATCTTTTCCTGATTATAGAGCAACAGTTAAAAAAATGAATCTTTGAATTTCCTCAGAATAATACACACTGGCAACCTACATATTTACATTGTAGCATTGCACATTCCAAGCGTTAGCATGTGCGCTACTCACATTTCTATACTTAAATAGTTGTTTTTGTAACTCCTCTGGTATTTTTGATAATAATACATTAGAAATTGTTTGCCCATTGACCCTTATATTTCTGACACTACATACTCTTAAAATATACACCTAATATACCCATCTACCAAAATATTAAAAAAAGTGTAAGACTCTTTCCCTATTATTTTTGGCCTCTAAAAATCTATTTTTTCCATATATTACTTATGAAAACTCTAGAGGTGTTCTTTTCCGCCAAAATTTAAAACGCTTATATCTCAAAAACAAGATCATTGACCTAGCCTTATTTTTGCATAAACGAAAAGCATTTAAGTCAATTGACTTATATAATGAAAATCAGCCAATCTGTAAGACTTTCATTCCAAGTACGGCAGTAGCGGTCATCCTTAAGTTCATTCAAAAAGAGCTAACCAAGGCATTTTGTCAAGTGTGAAAAAGATACCTTTGTTTTGAAGTAGTTTTGAATTGGGTTTGAGAGCATCTTGAACTTCTGAAAACGTAAATTCTGAGCCACTGTCATCTGTTTTCTTCTTAATAAATGGTATTTCCTCAGTCTTCTTGTTCTCGACAACTGTTGCAGGTTTGTGTTTTGAAATTTTCTGTTTTGTAGCGCTTCCTCCACCAAACAAGAATCCTTTTTTCATGCCACCAAATGATTCAATTTTTGTTGTCTCTTTTGTTTTCTGTTTGTTTGAATCCTCTATGCCTGTATTTTCTTGTTTAGACTGTGTATTTGTCTTATCTACGGATGACTGTTCCTTGGAGCTCTTAGATACCTGTAAATAGAAAGTCGGAATGAAAACAGCAGTGTAAAAGAAACTGGCAAAAAACAGAAGCCTAGCTTCAACACAGTTAAAATCAACAGTTGTTTACAATGAAGATTATATGCAAGAATGATATATACAAAAAATGTTATTGAAATTTTTTACTAAATATACAGTCATACCTGCCTGAATGACAACCTGTTTTCAGCGACTCCCTGTCTGAAGCAACCTAAATATTCCCTTCCAAAGAATTTACCTATGTAATGTATTGCATTTTTAAGATTTGTATTTATAAGTTTAAATCTATTTTTTATAGAACTTGGAATAAGATTCGAAGGTGATATTTATTTCTATGTAGAATTTTTTCGTTTAGATCAGAAAATACAATTTAACTGTGATCATGGTACCCTCCTACTCAAGGTGCTGTGAATTGATCCTGGTCTGCATTATCTCCTCTAGGAGGAGAGATCATTATTACCATGAATGTGCTACTTGAACAACTTTTGGGCATTCAGGATGTAATTTTTTTTTTAAATTACAATTATTGAACAGTTTAGTGTCTGATTGATCATATTTTACTCTAAAATTAAAATTCTTTCTTTACTTTAATTAAGCCTCTACAATTAACTTAATCCCAATAACCTATGTCAATTTGTGACGTACACATAACACAGAATGTCATTGCACAGAAATCTGCAGTATTTTCTTATCATAATATTTGTATTACAATTTTTTACCTTGCCATGAGAATCTGTAGATGACTTTTTGACAGGCTGATGAGTATTATTATCCTTGATCTTCAGTTCTCGTATCTTCTCAACCTTTTGTATAAGCTCTGACATATCCTCCAGTGGAGGTACATCATCATCTGAATATGGAGAATTAATTCCATGAAACATTCTCCGAAAATTATCTTAATATACAAATTTTGTAAAGTAAATGTGGGTCACTTGTATTGATGCTTAGTATATTGTCTGAGGACTTTCTAATAACACATACTTGCCAACTTTTTAAAATATTTATGGGGGAGAAAGCGCGTGACTAAATCTTAAAATGCCTTTAATACCTATATACAATGCCTTATTGGACGAAATAGTAGTGTAAACTGCCTCCTTTAAGCAGTACTATGCACTACACTAGATTAATTTTAAATCTGAAGCAAGGTTAAGGAATTACACTGATGTCACAGGTGAAAATTTGGTGTGAAAAATAGGGAGACTCCCTCCAAAATAGGGAGACTTGGCAAGTATGATAACATATTCAGCACTATCACAAGTCTACCATTTTCTATGGTTTCTACAATCTGTCACCATGTCAACTAGGTCATCACTTTTTTACATAGCTTTAAAAAGATTAAGAAATCAAAAGGCCTAAAGCTTACATCTGTAAATACTTTTGCCAAGAATAAGTAAGTTGAGGAGGAGGAGGAGGAGGAGACAACGACGACGAAGAAGAAGAAGAAGAAGAAGAAGAAAAAGAAGAATATACACATGAACATGTACTAAACCAGCCTTTTCGCTTTTCGATTAACTTTGTGTTTCAATAATCATTAGCCTATATATATAGCTATATCATTATGTGTATACCTTGATATTAATATAACCAGTTTGCACTTCCTGTAATAGCTGATATTCAGTTGTCTTCTAGAAAGATTTGTTTTGTCTAATGAGAGCATTTTAACATGAATGCACCTTTACTTCAAAGATCTTAATGATTTTTGCATGATGACATTACCCTATCCATGGTTAATTATCTGAGAGTAACACAATTGCCCAAGGTGTCACTAGCAGTAATACATGACTGTGTTCATTAATATTAAGCACAAAAAAGACAGTGGCAGTGCTGTAAAAACATTATGACAACTTCTAAATAACATGATATCACACCAGTATGACAGGAGGAAAACAATAATGGATTACAAACAAAACAAGAAAACAATGATGCAAAGCATCAAATTCGCCGGGAAAACTAAAGTTTAATAATTTAAGAAAATGTTTATTCTTGAATTAAATTTC
>JAUMGZ010192896.1:0-13086 GCA_032359645.1 Pododesmus macrochisma | reverse complement strand
ATGTATGGTGAATGTAACATGTATGGTCAGTATAATCTGTATGGTCAGTGTAATATGTATGGTCAGTATAATCTGTACAATCAATGTAATATGTATGGTCAGTGTAACCTGTATGGCCAGTATAATGTGTATTTATATTAGTATAATCTGTATGGTCAGTGTAATATGTATGGTCAGTGTAATATGTATGGTCAGTATATTCTGTATGGTGAATGTAACATGTATGATCAGTATAATATGTATCGTGAATGTAACATGCATGGTCAGTATGTATGGTCAGTATAATGTGTATTTATATTAGTATAATCTGTATGGTCAGTATAATCTGTACGGTCAGTGTAACATGCATGGTCAGTATAATCTGTATGGTCAGTGTAACATGTATGGTCAGTGTAATATGTACGGTCAGTATAATCTGTACGGTCAATGTAATATGTATGGTCAGTATATTGTGTATGGTGAATGTAACATGCATTGTCAGTATGTATGGTCAGTATATTCTGTATGATCCATGTAATTATATAATACCAGTATGTATTTTGCCCTTCTAATCATATTTTCATATTTTGTCTTTACAGAACATGTTAAGTGAAATCCATGGTCAGACAAAGCTCCGTCGGTATGACAACGCCCTGCTCTGAATTTACTGAGAATGCTTGGCGTAAAGACCGCTGTATAAACTGTCAAAGAGCAAGGGGAGAGCACTCTTTAGTCAATGGAGACGATTCATCCTCCGATAATGTGAAGAGCTCCCCAGTACCGGCCAAGCGTGTCTCTCTGCACGGGAAGCCTTTACTCTCCTTTAATGAAGAAAAGAAAGGCATTGTTAATGATTGGCCGATTGAAGATTCAGAATGGTGTATGATTGGTGAGAAATCTGATAGTCTGCAAAGAGGTAGTGATAATGTCGAAGAAACAACAGAACGTGATGAAAGCACAGCCTCTCAGGTCAAACAGACAACTGAAAGTAAAAATAAGTTCAACGGTGGAGACTTTAAACGTCCAGAGAAATCAGGTGTAAAAAATAATGACAAAATGGTGGTAAAAAAATCACATGTCAGCTTTGACTCTGTGGATCCTGCTATCATTGCATTAGATGGCGGGTGGTACAATCTTCTTGGTGACCTCGATGATGGCGCGTCCGATTCAGGGTCATCATCAAGTGAAGAGGTCTCATTCACGGAAGAAGAGAGAGAATTTGTTCTCCAGGCCTTAGAGAACACAATGTGGAATTCTGACAATCGTAACCTACTACAACTGAGCGTGGACAGTGTGGCCGTCAGGAGAAATAGTAGTAAAGAGTTCGAAGATTTAAATAAACTGTCGCTGTGGAAGGCAGATAGGTTTTCCACACTTAGAGACTGTGATAAAATCATCCCTCGTCGCTATGGAACTTTTCCTACTCGTAACAAAATGTCGAAATCAAACCTTGAGGATATGTTTGATGAGAACTGGTCTCCCTCTAGTTCTGATCTTATAAAAGAATCCGAGGAATTAGATAACAAACTTTCTTCTTCTATCTACAAAGTACCCACACATAGTTACCATAGCAACAATGATGAAACCAAAGACAGTAATATTACAGAAACAAATGCAATGGCACACCCTTACAAGGTTGTTACTGTGGAGGACATTCTAAATCCAGGCTCAAACGCTGGACCTGCTCTTCCAAAAAAATCAGGCAAACATGATTCAAATCAGGATGAAGACGAGGTGTTCGGGGACGATGGTGATTTGTTTGCCAGTTTTAATCCTGATATAGACTTAGACGCTTCGACAGCGGGAGACGATCTCGTAGACCTACTCAACGATGTTCTAGCAAAGTACAGTACTGACGGTGACTCCTTTAAAGGCATTGAAGGTCATGAACTTTTACCTGATTCTGCAAAGGCAGAGATACAAAATGTGGTTGAAGCAGTGGAGGAGGGAGACAACAAGTGCCCTAAAGGAAGCATAAAGTCAAAGGCATTTGAAGCCAAGTTGGCGTCGTTAGCAAAAACCCTTGACCTAAATAAAAAGAAACTAAAGAAACCAGCTCCTCGCCCGCCATCATCTGCTCCTCCACCACCAGAGCCACCTACAACAAAGGCCAGTAACTCTCCCAGTTTACCAGAACCAAGTTTTAAAATGGTCCCAATTGGAAGAAATATCATAGAACAGGGTGGAAGTGAAAGACCACTGTCTCCTAAACGTGCAAGTGATTTTGCATGTGACATTCCGACTGAGACAACCCCCAGCAGTAAATCGCCTAAAGGTGAAGGGAAGTCTAACAAGAAGGGGATTACATCCTTCTTTCGGAATATTTTACGCCGTGGAGCACGAGATTCGACTGACAGCCTACCTGAACAGGAGTCTAGTAGTAATGACAGTGTAAAATCAGGGGGACACAGTCCCACAGCTTTGTCAGCGGGAGGATCACAGGACAGTGGAGGTAGTAAGGGGGAGCCAGTGTCATCGTCCTCGGTTACAAACAAAACGACAGATCAAGGAAGTTCTTCTCCTGTGATGAAGATGAAAGTTTTACCAACTGTTGTTAAACCACCAAGAACAAGTATTATTGTTTCTACACATGAGAGTTCTAAGGCAGGTAGCAGCTCACCTGAAATGTCAAGGTCATCTAAAGCTAGTGGGAAAAAAGTGAAAGACTCGCCAGAATTATCAAAGAAATCAAATGGGAAAAAAGGCAAGGAATCTCCCAAAAGTTCTCCAAAAGCCAGTAGGAAGGAGAAAGACAAAACACTAGAGAGAGTTCAGGAGGAGATAACTCCGAAGTCAACCATCGTTAGACATGGATCAGATAAAAGTCCTGCTGTAGCTGAAAAGCCAACCATACAGAGGACGTGTTCAGATAAGTCCATTCCTACTGTACCCGCCAAACCACCAGTTGCTGCTCGCGTTAAACCCACAAACTTGCCAGCAAAACCTACAGGTGTTTTATCACAGCCAAGTAAACCTAATATTTCATCTGGACAGAAACCTGCGTCCCCCAAGTCTTCTCAGTCTGGGGTCAAGGAAAGGTCAGCTAGTGTTGGAAGTCAAGATGGACCAAATGCCTCTGTTGTTGTAAGTGAGGAGCAGTCAACCGACGCACCAAGGAGAAGTTCTACTAAGGACACATCCCAGCAAGCACGTAAAAGACCTAAGAGTCCGAAACGAACAACTGCTCCAGTTCGACCTACGCAACCCCCAAAAGGTCCCGAGAAAAGTTCTCAACAGCCCAGCAAGGGCCCAGAGAAAAATTTATTCACTAAAGAACTTGAAAAGAAAATAAGCAAAGGACTGGATCAGAATAAGCCATCGAGTGTTGCCCCTCCTTCAGCTCCTCCTCCAGCCCCACCTCAAACCCAACCCACCAACATATCTAGTCAAACATCAACGATCTCAAAATCTGAACCAAAGAAAGTAACCATTATTGCCCAGCAGCCACCCCCATCACCCACCTCCCCATCAGATGTAGTATCTGGAAACAACGCGATGACAATGTCGTGCATCGACGCCTTGCCTACTGGTAATACACTATCATCTCTCACTGGAACTATGTCGGCATCCTTCACCATGGCGTCATCGTCATTGGATACCTTTGATCAAGGCCAATCATCAGACTTTTCACCTGCAGAAAAGATTGAGTTACCAAATAAAGCACAGAGTCGCAAGAGCTTTTTGGGAAAGTTGGGTAACAGGAAGTCTCGAGCCCCGCCTCGCCCTCCCTCCATTGTTAAAAGAACCAAATCTATAACGGAGAATACACTGCCTGGAGTTGAAGGTCACGTGAAAAAGATTGACATCTCCTCTCCTGTGGTAAATATCACAAATATATAAAGAATTTCTTAATTTATTCGAAAAATACTAAAATTTGTATACGAAAATAATTAACTGGTGACATTTTCTTTAATTTTAAGAATTAATAACTGAATGATGAATAATAAATTAGGGTTGTGTTGAATGATATGAAAGTTTATTAATGGTACTGGTCTTATTAGTGCTATTATTAAGTCACATTCAATTCAGTGAATCGCTTTACATTTCATTTTGAATTTTAATGTGGCGAAATTGCCCTCATAAGGCCTTGAATAGACTTCAGTACATATATGCCTTCATAAATATATTTTATCTCAACGATTTTTTTCCCTTCATTTTCACTCTTACAATGTCTGTTAAAATCTAAACCGAATATAAGCTGGTGTTACAAAAACCAGAGATCTATTCCCTGGATCAACAAATTAACCCATTAACCCCTAAACTTAAATTTAGACTCTTCCAAAACAATGAATTGCACCCTCTACTGTCACATTCCAGGGATGAGTTATTGAATTAGCCTAATGTTTGAATTCTTAAGAAAAATTTATTAGCAAATATGTTATCATATTCAAATATTCATAGTGTTTATAAATAATACAATTTGTGGAAATAGTGTTCCAACAGAGGGACAACATTTATACTGTAAATATTACAGAATATTTTCTTTTGGTTTGATAATAATCTTCATGATCAATATCCTTTCAAATGAGCAACTTCAGTTATGAGAGCATAACTGCAGCATGTTCCAAAGCACATTGTTCTCGCTCAAGACAAGTGAATGCATGTAAAATAGTCCTGCAGAAAAATTTATTTTAAATGTTTTAAACACCTTAATAACTATTGATTTATTGTTATTATTTTTATTTTAAAGTCAAATGAAAATATAAGTAATAAACTGCATAGATGATGCAGACCTACTGGTATAACTGCAGCATGTGTCACAGACAAACTTATCATGGCACGCTAACGCTCTCCATTCACTTTATCTGTGACACATGCTGCAGTTATACCAGTAGGTCTGCAACATCTATGCAGTTCATTGCTTAAATAAAAACAAATTGATTTCTAAATATGGAATATACATTCATATAACATTGTGTATTGAAGCAATTTAAATCTGTAGCTTCAAAAGTCAATATGTAAAATATGTAAGACTCTTTATATATATTAACCTTGTCATACAGTACTTCACTGAATGCACCTTCTGAAGCACTGTTAAATATATTATTCAGTGGAAATCTCATTATGTAATTATTTGATGTTTCTTCCATTTAGTTGATACAAGAAATGACGTCCAGTCATGCTGTAAACAGACGTAATACTATCACTATAGGCGAGGACTGTAGCTTTGTGTCAGGTAAGTACGGGAAGGGGAGATAACTGTTAACAGAGGTAATACTATCACTATAGGCGAGGACTGTAGCTTTGTGTCAGGTAAGTACAGGAAGGGGAGATAACTGTTAACAGACGTAATACTATCACTATAGGCGAGGACTGTAGCTTTGTGTCAGGTAAGTACAGGAAGGGGAGATAACTGTAAACAGACGTAATACTATCACTATAGGCGAGGACTGTAGCTTTGTGTCAGGTAATTAAGTACAGGAAAAAACAGGGAAGGGGAGATAATTAACTATTACTCGATGTTACATACAAGTTATGACTATACCAAGTTATGTACAACTTTTAATAATAATAAAATTTAAAACAAAGAATAGTCACATCCGACAATACCATCACCTAAATAAGGAAATCAGATTAACACAAGCTTTCAACAAGTTACCATACCAGTTTTTCATTTAAACTTAGGGTATATTTCAGTCATGATCAGATTATTTCCAAAACATCAATATTTACATTCACATTATTTAAAAGAAAATTACATTATTCTTTTATATTGCCTTAACTAGAAAATATTGTTCTGCCTTACAAAAGAATTAACTTGTATACAAGGTTAGGCGGCAAAGTTTGTCAGAGAAACCTTGAGCTGTTGGCTGGGGGTCTCGGCCAAGGTTAGACGGTGAAGTTTATCGGAGAAACTTTGAGCCTTCTAGCTAGAATATACTGTTTTGCTCTACAAAAGCATTAACTTGTATATTGAATTTGGGCATGGTTTAGCCCTTCAAGTTCAGACCATTGTGAAACAACATCCAAACATCAAGTTTTTCTTTATTTGAAAAAATATTTCTTGTTAATTCATTTAGCAGGAATGTCTTGATTTATTGTTCATTTTACAATGTATGTTTCAGGAGGATCTACATCTTCAGGCTCAACAAATGACAAGTACGATGAGTGGCCTCAGTTCTCTCCCCTTGGATCCATAGAGAATCTTTATGAACCTATTGTGCCAAAGGAGGCGCCACCTCCCCCTCCTGAGGGTAACATGTATGATCCCGTGACAGGATCTCAAAATAGTCAGCAATCACACACATCTTCCTGCAGCTCAGAACAACCAAACGAGGGCTACCTAGAGCCAATCAGATCAACGCCACCTATAGATCAGAATCCAAGGGAGGTAATACCGACAGAGATTCAGGAACAGACTGATATCAGTGAGGAACGTAAGATATTGCTGGCGTCCCAGCCCATTTACGAGGAGATAAATGGTTATGGGGTAAAAGATGTAATGTCACCACCTCCCGAGGCTGAAGTCAGTAGAGTTGACGCTGAGGTGTCACAAGGGGAGGTAACTGATAATGTTGACACTGAAGTGACACATGCTGACATTAGTGATAGTGTTGATGCTGCTCATAAAATTAAACTTACTGTTGATGTTAATTTGTTACCGTCTGATAAAGACCTTGACCTTCCTGCTGTGTCACCTTCACCTTCCCAAGATTCTGAATCGTCTTCTGCCTGTAGTACACTTAATCGACCCCGACCGTTACCAAGGAAACGGTGCAAAAGGACGGAAAGTAGTGGTTCTGACCAACCATACATTGCCATGAATCGCCCTAGCATTGCTGTGGCTTTAAACGAAGGAGAGTTACGCGACATGTTAAATCAACTAACGTCGCTGAACTTACAAACTCTTAGAGACACTTATACACAGTATGAAAAAGTCTTCACCAAGGAGACTGTTAATCTAAATGTTACCGGTGCTGGACCAATCAAATTCAGAGATTTTGACATTTACGGCAAACCTTTACATTCCTCGGAGAGATGTATAGTGTACAACGCTAAGATGAAGTCGACATCATCGGCCTGTCAACTCATGGTATGTAATGTTAAAATGTGTTTAAAAGTTTCTCATCTTGAGATGTTAACCTTCAATCTTTACCTGGTAGACTTTTAAATCAAAACATGAACATATTTGATAGTTTTGATATTTATACATGACTTGTGAAACATTTTATTCAGAAGTGTTGAATATTCAATTTTGGGTTTTGATTAACCAGAAAAGTTAATTGCGTCTTAGGTCTTGACGCCTCCTGGATTCGAACCCCTACCTTCCAAATCACGAAGCAAATGCTCTACCAATAAGCAACTACACCTGTAAAATTTAATAAACATTGTGTACATTGTATGTACTTAACTGTCATGTGCTCAAGTATCCATGTAGTAAGACAGCTGCCACAGAACAAATACAGAGACAGTAACAATATTTCTCTTCCACTAGAAAAGGAAGTCTCGCGAAAATAGGGGTAAAATATTTATCTGTCTCAGGTACTAGTACTGAGATCGAGTTCACCTGCTATAAACATTTAAATAATGTCAAAATATGGTACTGAGATTGCTGTCACGCGCTATCTAACAATGAAATTACGTCACTGATGCTAAGTCAAGAGCGTTTTTGCAAGTATGCCAAAGGGGAAATTGACACATTTTTATAGTTATTTTCATTGTTAAATCGCTATAAGAGGCCAAGAAAAAGAACCTTGTACCTTTTTCTGTTCAAGATAGTATTATCTCAGTCTTGGGATGGTATGTATGTTTTTTCACGACTCGGCTTTTGCCTCGTCTTGATATATTTAACATACATACCACCCCTCTTCTGAGATAATTCTATCTTGAACAGAAACAGGTACAAGATTTTATTAGTATTATGTTGTATACACATTCAGTGACAAAAATAACAATATCAAGAAAGTTTAAACTTGAAACAAATTTCATTTTTTATGGTAAAGTTGTAATTGAATTATCTCCCTGTATATATACTAATACAGCTGAGCCTCTTGTCATCCTTACAATAACTGTAACAATCATTTTTGTAGTAAATTTTCTGATATTAAAATGATATGAATAATAAATTATGAAATTAAGAAGAAAGAATAGTCTGGAGAAAATAATTGTATATTTTGCTGCAAGACTGAATTATAATTATTCACAGAGTGGAGAAATTATTGTGTTCATGATGCTGTTTATATAGATGCAATACCCATTAATTCATATAATAATACTTTGATGTTGTATCTCATTTCAGTTGTTACACACCAAGCCAGACTTGACCAGTATACAGCACCCTAGTCTTCTGAAACCAACGGTCATCTTCTCTGACCACATCCCGTTCTCCTACCTGACTGACGATTTCATCAAGACTAGTCAGCTCCTACAGAATCTACAAAGTTCTGTCAATCAATCGGCGACCTCGGCCAAGTGCTTTATAGCCGTGGGTCTGTTTGACATCTGTTGGAGCTTAAAGTCAAAGCTTGGTGTATTAAAAGACAACATATCAAGTAATCCCGAACAGAACTCGAAGGATTTAGACAGTCTGTATTTCTATGTGTTACAACTTCTTAGTGCTATTTCTCACTGCCTGGACCACGGGTTCACTCTCGGAGAAGCAAACTTCCGTGATGTGTTCATTATCTCCAACACGAGTCATAGTCTCGGGGATATAATCGCCTTTCTGCCGCACCAACAGTTACAGGACACTGCCCAGGTGGAGTCTGTGTGCGCTCTACTGGAGAGGTATTTCACCGACACTCTCTCCAGCGTCAGCGCCGAGGTCCGTGAGAAACGCTTTTCTTGTGTGTTAACGATCACAAGAATGTTACAGTCGCGCAAACTTGACTGCCTCGCAAATGTACGCAGCTATGTGGAGTATTTATTGTGGGGCCCCAAGAGTAATAAATGGACGTCGGGCGTCGAACGACAAAGTAATCTCGAACCCAAACTGTCGATGTGGCTGGAGCGTGAACGCACCGCTCTCATTCATAAATTTGCAAACATTCCCATTGGTTCTATACGAACGTGCTCTGTGAGAGATTTCTACCAGATGAAATTTCTACTTAAATCTTGTGCCGTGAGCATGACAGAATGCATGAGATATCAGGCTGCTTATGATAAAGAAAAATGAATTATTTAAGCTTCCATTTTAAGTCATAAACTATATAGCATGTAAACATGGATATCATTGTAGCTCTACATCTTAAAAAAATCAATATTTTGTGTTTTGTTATTAGCAAATTAAAATTCTCAATTTATGAAAACTGGTTGTGAAAATAAGTAGAAAGTTGTAAGCATTAAACTTATACATTGATTAAAAATTGTATCCTTTTCATATATACAGTACAGTCACAACCTCAGAAAGTAATTCTATCCATATTCAGATGGAAACAAGTACATGTTCAATGGGTTGTACATTGTATATAATTTAGTTACTATACATAAACATGTATTTATAAAATTGATGTCTATTAAAATTGATTCAAAATATATCTTGAAAATTCTGCAACAGAACAAAATTCAATAGAAGTACTTTTTTGCTTTAGGTGTGTGTTACTTGTTTATAAAAGAATAGTTGAATGTGTAGCCATGTAGGCAAATCTTGAATATACTTAAGTGAGAGCCTAATGTCTAATGTCTGTTTTACTGATGTACAGTCAAACCTGTCTATAAAGACCACCCAAGAGACCAGAAAAAGTGTTTTTTATATGGAGGTGGTCTTTATATACAGGTAAAAGCAGTGTAATTTAACTTCAAGGGACATTATTTCAGTGGTTTTTATGTACAGACGATCACTTTATAGAGGTGGTCACTAGAGCAGGTTGAACTGTAGTTACTTTATGTGATAGCTTTATATGGATATAATGAATATCTCTGTTTTATACTACAGTTACAGATGTGTGTTGTATATGTATATTAAGATGCTATATTTATTTATTATTATTATTTTGTCAAATTATGTGGGCTTTTATACATTTTACTTAATTTTTTTAAAGAGAGTTGACCTCAATTTTTTAATACTTAAATTTAAATTCAGCGGTAAATATATATATATATATTGTTTAACTTTATATAATCTGGCATGATTTATGTTGTCTTCCTGATAATTTTTATATCCATTTTACTCCATATGTCTGACTTAAAGTTTGTCTCGTCCAGAACACTAAAATTCACATTTACATAATGGTATTATTTATAATGTATGTCAACATTAAAACATTTCTTCGAATATATAGTCTTAAGAACTACTATCTGACACAGCTATTCAATTTATTTCAGCATTGATTATTTCTGTTTATAATGACTTACAATTTGGGTACTGTCCCAATCTTAATACAGTGATGTTAATGTGTCTTTATACTTCATGAATATTCATGAGTATTATATACTGGTATATATAAGGAACTTGCTCTTTATGATCATAGAATAAGACATTTTGTAATACTGCAAAGATAAATGTTGTGTTCCGATTAACATGCCAGACTTCACTATTTTGCGCGGTAGGGGAGGTAATTTCCATTTCAAAGCTGTACTGGAATTTTGATTTAAATTTTAAACAGTAATCTTACCAGTGTAACAAAACTGTGATTTGTTTTTCATAATTTCAAATTAAAAATAAAAGACTTAACTTTAATTTGTTTTTCATGACTTATGATTGAACTGAAAGTTGCTGAAATAACTCTCTTTCCAAGTTATCATGGCTTGACAGTATCACAAATTTGTTTTACAGGTCTTTGGCAGGGTAAACAGTCCCATGTTCCCTGCCAAAGACCAGTATAACTACTGGTAATAATATGTTTTGAATCTATGTTAGATACACAATATAAATCCACTACCCAGGGAAATATAATACAAAAAAGGATCTTATGCAGCAGAAAAGAGTAATTATGTATTAATAACAAAACAAATGAAGTAAATAGCAATAAGGTTATTTATAGCAAGAAATGTGCAATCAGATAAGTTGAAAACTACAGGGACCCTGGTCTGTATTTATTACATGCTGCCAGAGATATACATTGTTAAAATTTACCGGTGCATGTACTCATCTTCAAATCAAAACATTTCATTCTTTAATTTGACATAAAAATGGAACATACATGTATATTAAGACATTATGATGTATTTATTTTAAATTTAAAAATTAGTTTATTCTATAACCACACAGTCTGGGGATTTCAAAAGTCAGACATGTGAATAAATACTGGAAAGCAACTCCAGAAACAAATTACAGATGTTTTAAGTTTATACATTTAAAGAGACGCACATACACTCACATTTTCATGATTGTATTATTGGGGTGTTATAGATCTTTACAGAGAAGTGCAATTGCACTAAATGGGACTACTATATACCGGTACATTTAATAATGTTTTTTTATTTATTTTAACATACTTAAATGATTACACTAATTACATATGAAGGTTTTAATTAACACGTAACAATGGTAACACTCAGCATCATTGAAATAAAGTCACAACAACCTTTATTGTTTTAACTGATTCTGTGTATTATTTAAAAAGCAGAAATTGTTAAATCTTAATTTTACAAGTTTTAGAAACTTATTTATTTTGTCACCCGTGATATATTTTAGTACTATTTTTTTTAATCAAATTCTTCTTTCAGAGAGAATCATGAATAATAACTTCAGACATTATTTCCTCAATATAACAATATACATGTACTTTAGTTTATATATGGTAATTAATGCTCATTTGCAATTATTTCTTTCGTTTTTATAAAAATTGATTTTATTGGAAATGTATATGAATGTTTTTATTTTCAATGTTGAATCTGCTTTTACCAAACAGATATTATTTTAAAGACTTTTAAAGATGAACATATACGCTGTGTCATTGTAGTACAGGTTATGTGTAGGGTAAGAATTAAAAAATATTTTTTATTAACTTTAACGTCTGTTCAAGGCATGTCTGGGGTAAAAATAGGTTACACTTCTTGGGTCAATAATAGCAAATAGGTTGACTTTGAAATTTGTCACCTCTTCACAGAAGAGGCATCCTTTGTTTAAATGGTGGAAACTCGCACCGCAGAGATCACTATATGGCTAGAGGACATAAAAAAGAAAAAAATACACAAAAATGTCGTATAAATTACTCAAATACATTATGTACATACAAAAAGAAAATATAGTGCTTCCAGTTGTACGTTAAGGCTTAAAGGCCTTATGTTTCTTACAGCTTTTTCAAGGAAATCTCATACAAAGGGGGCGTGATCAAATGAATCTCATGAATAAATTACCAGAATAATTGTATAAGCTTCATAACTTTGACATTTATAAGTTATAAAATGTTTAAGTAGTTTTACTTTTAAAGGGGAGCCATATGGCCGGGTTACATTTCTAGGCCTTAGGTAGGTTTTACTTTTTTGCAGGGGAGCCACATGGACAGTTGTTAGTACCTTTGATATTTTGGTAATATTATAAATGCAAGATAATATATCAGTTTTGGAGAAATATTGGACTCATTTTCAATTTTGAGATTAACCCACAAAAAATTGTTCTTGTGACTATTATATTATAATGAATTAGTAATTGATAAGTAAGGTAATTATTGAAATCGTTTTCAATGCAGATAGTAACCCCTCAACTGCTGTTCTTAGGATAAATACTTTAATGAATTAGTAATTAATAAGTAAGGCAATTATTGAACTTGTTTTAAATGTGGATAGAAACCCAACAACTCTTGTTCTAGGATAAATACTTAAATGTATTAGTAATTAATATGTAAGGTTAACATGCAAATATCGGACACAGTGCAATAATGTAGTTTTAGTACTAGTAGCAAGCATTTTTTTAGTTTTTTTCAATGTGTCTTAAATGTTTTTATTTTTATGCTAGAGAATATGATTTTGTGATCTATGTGTGTGCACATGTGTTTTACCTGATGCAAGTGTTAAAGTTGTCTCCAATGAAAAGATTGATATTGTAATTGCACAAAGCATTTATAAATGTTTTAAGATGATTTTACTATAAGAATTGTAATTACACAAAGCATTTATAAATGTTTTAAGATGATTTTACTATAAGAAGTGTAATTACACAAAGCATTTATAAATGTTTTAAGATGATTTTACTATAAGAAGTGTAATTACACAAAGCATTTATAA
>JAUMGZ010192885.1:0-13086 GCA_032359645.1 Pododesmus macrochisma | reverse complement strand
TGTATTTCATTGTATGTGTTTGAAGTCTCAAAAGGTCCTCTTTTAGATTCTGATTTTCATAATTTAGATTTGCGTTCTGCGCCTCTAGGGTTTGTACACGCTGCTCGATGTCATAGTGATGCTGTTCTTCAGAGGATAGAATGGTTGACTGTTTAGTTTGAGTCTCTTTTAGCTGGGCAATTTCTACATTCATAGAGCAGATGGTATTCTCAAGATGAATAAACCTATTGTTAATAGAGTCTAATAGTTCCAGCTTAGAATCCATTTGACTCATTCTTTGAGTCATAGTGTGTATATCACTGATCATTTGGTGAAAATTTACAGGCGGCAGGAATGGCGATGGAGGTGGTGAGCCCATTGTAATAGGCGAGCAAAACGGAGGCATAGGCGGCTGGGGTAAAGGTGCAGTGGCACTGCATGGAGGAGCTTGCATACTTGCTGGATGCTGCACCAAGTGCGTTACAATGGGTGTAGGCGGTGGCGTAGGTGTGGATGTAGGAGTGGGGTATAACGAAGCCATAACTGGCACTGGACCATGATTATTGTCTTTATCAGCAGACATACATATAGGTTTATTAGCAAGTTCTTTAACCTTAGTAATAGAATCATCTGTATCTGTTGATGTGACGGAGTTATTAATGTCATCATATAGCGACTCGTGCGCTTCAGCGATTGCCTCTGACACCTCTTTATCTGTTGTGGCCTGTTTGTTAGGTGGAGTTAGGCCAGACTTACTATTCTTACTGAGTCTGCGTTTCTTGGTCATTGTTAATTTGTTAAGACTTGTTGGTCAACAGTAAGAATGTCACAATGCCGGATGTTTACCTTTTTAATCGCTATATGCTATACACGTGTACGTGTTTACAAATAATATTTGATCTTCATAACTTCGTTAGATTAATTCATGTTCTCATTCACATCGTTCAAAAAAAGCATAAAACCTTTAATCAATAAACACAACTATCATATATGGTGACGCTAACTGTCTATGTTTTTTGCGGGCTTTTACTGTATGTGTTGGCTTTCGACAGTGAATCGTCTGTATTGTTGTCGGATATTTTCTTCATCAACTGAGCTTGCGCATGCTCAGTAAAGGGTGTCATAACGTTCATGACAGGGCCATCCGAATAAGTGGCAAGGGTTGTTTCGAATTATTGTCGTCAATACAACAATTCGAGAAATCGAAAAAATATCTTTTTACTCCGATATTGTTGTCCAATGCCGTTTGGCAAAGTAGTATTATACTTCTACCAAGAAAATGATTATTAATTATTGATGTTTCCCAAGTTACCAAAAGAAGAAGTAAACTTGAAGAATATTACCCGCTTTAAAAGGACAATGTATGTTGACAACATATTGTAGGATAGACACAAAATAAAGCAAAAGACAAGTAGAAATATCGAGGAAATATAACCGCAATATACATAACCAACAACGAATAAAAAAACCAAACAATGATAAAAGTAATAATTAGAAAAACAATTCTTTTTAAAGACAATTGTTAAAAATAATTTTACGTCTTCCAAGTCTTATTCAGTAATTAAGGTTAAGTTATCAAAATCAATGTCGATGAAATACTCGTAAGATCTTCCCATTTGGTAAACTATGAAGTCAATATGTTACTAAGAAGTTAAAAAGAAAAGAAAGATTTGGCCCATTTCATCTTGACCTTTGACTTCACTTAAAAGATAATGTCTCCCTAAGTTCTTCCCTCAGTATAATTATGAAGACTCTAGGTAAGTCCCGTAAGAGGTTTTGGAAAAAATATGTTTGACCTCTGTACCTTGACAATTGACCTTCATATTAATTGTGAAACTGACTCTCCTTCTCATCTTCCCTTGATAAAACATCAAGTCTATAAGTTATTCCAATTAGAAGTTATTTAAATAAATTTGACGCCTTAAACCTCGACCTTTGACCTTCATATCATCTTCCCGCAGTATTAGTATGAAGATTAGGTTAAATCAGTAAGAAATTATAGAGACAAGTATGATTTTGACCTCTTTGACCTTTATAATGATAATAATAATAGTGACTTTATTTAAATTGGGGGTCCCACTAGAATTGAACCTATCTTCCGTAGGGCTCTCTGCTTTAAAACAATGTACAAAAATACATACTATAATACATGTAAACACACACACACACACACACACACACACACACACTATAAATGTATATATGTTAAGAGAGTTTAGAACACATGCCCATATAATAGTATTAATCAGATAATTAACACGTATTATAAATAACATAAACGTCAATTACTATTAACATAACGGCTTTTAAATTGCCTTGAAGAGTTAGAATTTTTAAGATCACAAGGCAGTGAATTCCATATAACCGCACCAGCGTAACTTAGTGACGAATTAAAAAGATGCGTTTGGGGTTAAGGTACAAACAGATTGTTATTAGTAGATGATCGAAGAGTATACGTATTATTTTCTGAACACGGTCAAAATAATTCACTAAGATAAGAAGGTGTAAGATTATTTAGGGACTTCAAAACAAGAGAGGACTTTTGATATTTAATTCTTTTGCTGAGAGGCATAATATTAAGGTCTGAAAACATCTGGTTTGAATTTGAATTGCGTATAGGTTTGTCCAAGATCATACGCGCCGCTCTTTTTTGACATTTTGACATTTTAAAATAATGTTAAGGCGTTCATCACTCGAGTTTCCCCATACCGTACAACAGTAGTCTTAGTGCGTTTGTATTTATGCATGGTAAAACAGTTTTTGTAATCTAAGGTCAAGATATTCTTAATTCTTTTAAACATACAAAAATGCAACCTGAATCACGCCTCCGATAAATATGATATTTATAAGAGGAAGGAGCCAACACTCTGTGTGAATTACCCCTTTGCGAACCCCAGATCTTGCTCGAAGCTGCTGTCATTGATGGACGCAAGAGCAGAATTAATTTTGAATAGACAGGACTTCAGTAAATCAAAGTTACAGATGCAATGAGGCAATTAACAAGGATAAAAGAGAATTAATTTGACCCTAATGAATTTCCTGATAACTGATCAATAGTCTAGAAGTTTAAACGATTCAGTTTCATAATTGTTTAAAAAGCTTAAAACAGAGAACGCTTCTTATGTTTAAAAAAAATATGTTGAGTCCTGTGTTCCTTAATTAACACATATACCGTAATATTTTAATGGAGAGACAACACTATTATAGAATATTTTTACTTAAAACAAATACTGAATGAGATTACCACAGATCAAGCCAATATTCCAAAGTATATAGCACTAGCTTGTACGCAGAACAAACATCACAAGGACAAAGATTGATTAGCCGAGTTATTGAACATTTGAGCATGTTAAATGCACAAACGTTTTATTTTGACATTGAATCAGTATCAGTAAATGTTTGGCATTTGAATACTGTTGACCCAAGTTTTGATAAACTTGGTAACGTTACTACCTACCAAAGCATTACGCTCTAGATCGTCTAGTTGATAAGACGATTCTGTCGAATTTCCCCTTGTTGGTTCCCTAGTGGCGCTCCCTTGTGGCCCGAGCCCCTTTATCGAACAAAGCTGAATCCCCTACCCCTAGGGTAATTTCTTACCAAATTTGGATGCCATTGGACCAGTGGTTTTTTAGACAAAGTCGAAAATGTGAAAACGTTGACGACGGACGACGACGACTGGGTTTGTATGAGAAAAGTCCACCTTGGACCTATGAAATACAAAGGAAAATTAGCCAATCGAAAAACTCAATACATTGTTGTTATGTTTGAAATATGAGATCCAATTTATGAATCTGGTTTGAAATCGGATAAATCTATAAGAAATTAACCATTAATAACTTTATATACTTATTTCTATCATCACATAACATATCTATAGTAAGTACTTTTCTTTATTATATTAGAACAATGGAAGCCAATATTAAATGATACATTCACCTTAAAATGTATACAGTTGTTTAATATAGGGGAAATACCGTGTTTTCTAAATAATGTGACGTCTGTGACATTTCTTGGCTTTTATTGAGAAATAAACAAAAGCATATATTACACATTTAAGACATCTTAATATATATTAAAAATACAAAATATGAATTATATACTTTATAAAAAGGATAAAAAGGTTTGATTAACTATAATTTCAAATCACATTGAACGCCACTTACTTGTGCTGGTGAAGGTGCATCACTGTGTATATACCCATCGTCTGACGACAGATTCGATAACCCTCCAGATGGTGACATTGTGCTCATCAGTTCACATACACCAGTAAATTTTTGAAAGTTAAAAGACTTGCAGGATATGTGCCTACCACATTCTCTTAAACAGTCACTAAATCGCATCACACGCTTTTCTTTAAGAACTGTTCCCGTAGTTAATCGTCCGGTCTTGGATTTTGAGAAGCAATCAAATTTATCGCTACACCCATTTAGGCTTGAAACAAAACTAAGAAGTTGCAGCGTAATAAAGAGAATGCACATACCCTTTAAAGCTGTTAAGACACAACGAAGATTAGGACTTTGTAAGTACATCTAAACCACTACTTCCAACATGTCACAGTACTAATGTGAAGAACTGGAATATGCCATGGTGTTTTCCTTGCATTGTTTCATCATACATAGCTTCAATTCATCTAAACTATGGTATACTATATTTATCCTATAACATCGCAACACATGCAACTGAGAAACATCTCCACTTGTTATATCAAACAAATGTTTTCCTGGAATTATATCATCAAAACCAAGCATACATGTACACTTTCCTATTGTCAATAATATCCCTTCATACACATTCATGAAACAAAAGGAAGGTAAGTGTATAGAAACGTAGTTCAATTAGTGTTCATTATGAACAACGAGCTATTATAAACACCCTGTGCTAATGTATTGCAGAAGTAATGCTCTTATTAACAGAAGGTCGGAGCGCGTGTGCCCTGTATTGCCTTTATGCTACGTGTCTAACGATCGAGTAGGTATGATGATATTAAAGGCGGAGCACACAAACACCCGAACACATCCTCACATAATTTTAGAATGTCTGAGGGAGTGTGCCATATATGGCCTTTCATGGCGGTAATACCTGTAATGAGGCGGCTGAAATTTTGCAAGATATCATATATTTATACTAAACTATTTTTATGGATACATACAATTTACAGAATTCACCTCAACTGTTATGATACCCTAGTTACGGCCTTACCTTTATATTGCGCGTTTAACGACCGAATAGGTATGATGATATTAAAGGCGTAGCACACAAACACTCGGACACATCCCACATAATGCTGATACTAAAGGCGTAGCACACAAACACCCGGACACATCCCCACATAATGCTGATACTAAAGGATTAGCACACAAACACCCAGACACATCCCAACATAATGCTGATACTAAAGGCGTAGCACCCAAACACCTGGATACATCCCACAAAATGATGATATTAAAGGCGTAGCACCCAAACACCCATCTTAAAACATTTGGTGATCGTAATTTTTTAGGATCATCTATTTATCCTGTGTACTTCATTTTAGTCTCGATCTTCTGCATTAAAGGAACAACTAAGAGAACAAATTTCATGAGAAAAAAAATCAAGATGGCTGTCTTTGGCCAACTTCTGATAATTTTTCGTATCACACATATAGCATGCGCAATTCCAGGTGCACATAAAGAAAGACCCTATGTCTCTACGACTTGTTGATCCAGAGGAGATTTGATAACAGGATTTTCTAGATGACTTCATGTCGGCAATATCAGATTGTTGTCAATTCACTACAATGTCACATTTTTATAGTCTTAACCATCAGGGTATGTGGATCTACATAATGCGTAATAAGATCATTTATTCTGATCAATGTTTTGAGTCCTGTAAAACATTAAGTCAAAGTGAAGAAAGATACAGGCTCAGATTACATTACTTACTAAAAATGTTCAAAACTTCAAAGTAAGCTTTAAAAGTAATAAATGAATATTGAACCTTGCCGCCGTAAGCATGAAATATACATCACGCGATTGATAACAACAATGACATATGTGACTTATTGGAGTGGACGATCTCATTCCTTTATTCCTTGACCATTCCCTGTGTACAGGACAATAACAACATCGTGTATATGCTATTCCCCATAGACATAACATAACCTGTCAGCCTAATGAGGTTGAGATGAAATGCCAAATACATCCTATTTTTAAATAAAATCAAATTAACACTTAGTCTACGTATTTCAATTTTTTATGAATGTTCTGATACTGCACACAAATAACACACACTATTCTTTCGTTTCTACATTTGATTAACTTATATTACTTGTGAAGATCAACCGAATAATTATATTGTGATATGGATTGGTCACTGCTCAGTTCATGTAGATTACTAAATCAATTTTTAATCCCATTACAGTCAAAATTGATTTATGCGTTTACTCCCATGCGACATTGCTAATTGTTTAATATACGATTATATTTCTATATGCTACAGTCGAGAAAATGTGGGCAATTAGGCTATTCGACTTGTAAAGTTGTGATTATAGTTTTTACGCGAACCAAATACATACATTAAACTCTATTGCAGGAAAGATTTAAAATGTTTACAACATACGGCATTTTGTTTATGATATATTCCATGTTATAAAGAGAGATTAATAGTCTCATGATCATTATTTTATATCGTCTTGGTGAATATGTTAGTACATTGAATGACATGTTGTTAGTTTTGTGTTTATTTAGGAAGTATCTGACACTACAGCAAAACGTGTTTGTATTTCCCGAAACACAATGATCAAATCAGGGAGTGTGACTTTAAAGTTGAACATACCAACGTACAATGTAGTCAACCCTTGATAAAGACAAAAGAAGAGTAAACAATAATGGAATAAATTGTAAAGATGCATATAAAATTGAAAGTTTTTCTGTGTAGTGTTCCAAGTGGTTATCTATTTTAAACAAAACATAGATAATGACAAGTTTGATGACGATCGTACATGTAATTTGATATCCTGTTTACGATGGTTGATTTAGACGCTTTTTTTTTTTAATTTCTAGGACATAGAAAAAAAGTTATTAAAGTTATTGATTACATTTCAGGTTAACATTGAAATGTAATCGGGGTTAAACTGTGATTATTTTTGACATGAAAAAGCTTGTGTGTTTTAACAATATCCAATGATTTAATGAGAATCATTACGATGATAAGTGTATGTTCTGTCAATTGTAAATACAAAAACAGGTTATGAGCGAATAATGCAAACAACACGCGTTATACATGAACATTGAATCATAAAATAGTTTAGTTTCAATGAAACAAATACAAAAACGCAAAAAAAACCAACCAACATGAACTTCAATATTGTGTTTAAATACATACATTTAAAAGTACATGTAAAGTTCAGACATTAGAACAAAAGACAAACCACAAATCTAACAAATCAGCATTAAAAAGAAGAATTTAATAGTCTAACATTAATACACAAGAATAGGGACTGACCTGGAAATTCTGTGATGGTTCAACTGTTGTTGTCAATCTGTAGGAGACCCGTATATACACACAAATATATGTACATTTATAAGAATATCACATTTAAAATGTACTCGATACAAACAATGTCTAGGTCAATTCGATAAGGAAATAGTAAAAAAGCACGACGATATATAAACGACAAATGTCAATGGACTAAGGCATATAAAAGAAAACGCGTACGCACACCGAAAGAGAAACAAAACAAGAAATGTAATGCTCAAAAAAGCAACAGGAACTACTACTAAAACCTAAAATAAAATACATTCATCCGCAAATTAGTGAACGTTTCCTTCTACACATGTATTGCCCGCGATGATTGTTCCATATCGATTTCAATATTTGGCAGCTTTTCCATAACGAACTATGACGTATATAGTGCATAGGGTTGCCATACACCGGAATGACACGGAAGCATCACAACGGGTGACACATGTGCAGCAGGAAACGCTTATCATATCGCGATTATCTGTTTTCCTTCTAGTTTTTAATAGAAATTCACGATGGTTCCATTTTTTAGTTAATAAATGTGTATTTGGTTATTTCTGCTGTGTGTGTCCCACGTTTTCCTTTTGTTTGCCCATGTTCATGGATTTACAGCTTTAGAATATCGTCTTGGTTTTTCGTATATACCACTTTTTTTTCGTGTCGAAAAGTATGGAGAAAAAAAAATGAACTGACAGGATACGATAGGACGAGAAGCAACAGTAAGAACAGGAAATTAAACTTGTAGGAATAGTGCGAGAAGGAAAATGAAGACACATAACGGTGTAACCGCCTACTTTAGCAAAGATGACATTATGATATTATATAATACAATCAAAAGAACTTTTTTGAACTTTTGTTATTAAGGCGGGAGGGCATTTAAAAATTCACGAGACAAGTCTTATAATCTAAAAAAGTAAACTTAAATGGGATACATGTTAAAATAAAACAAATGGCGACAAAGAAGCAAACTATTGTATAAAGTATGTATCTATTTTAACTTCGACTTTGGGTCCCAATATCAAGATAAATGATGTCTATCCAAAATCATCCCTCACTATTAATGTGAAATCTCTAGATCAAAGAAGTTGTTGTAAAAAGGTATGTTTTAACTTTGACCTTGACCTTTCATCTAAAAGTCAAGTCAATCAAGTACCTTCCCAAGATATTAACATGACATTTGTGGGTCAATGCGATAAGAAATTGCAAATGAAAGGAAGTATTTTTCGTGAACCTGAAGTTTAAGGTACATAAGATTCTCACTGAAATCTTTCTAATTTATATTATATTTTTAAGTTTTTACAGACACTCAATTTTAATCTCTTCTTTATTAATTATTGTCTCCCATTGTTACGTCATCGGTGCCTGCCTAAAACCTACCCTGGGTAATCAATACCAACGGAATAGTCAAATCCAGTAAAAGTTTTAGAGAAACCTCTGACCTGTTATTATATGTATAAACCCTCTTTCTTTGGACTGATGTATACAACTTTGAATTGCAATATTAAACAATACATGTACCTCTTCTTTGTTGCTATCCGATTATATGTAGTGCTTTAAGTTGTACTTAAATAACGTTAAAGTCTGAAGTTGAAAGTAACTTTTATCAAGCTTTCATTATTCAATAAAAGATTTACAACAATAACAAAATGGTACAGGGAGCATAAAATGCTATATTATTATGATACATACTGCCTTATATGGAATGACTATCAGTCACATGGTCACTTTGTTTTACATCGCCTTCATTCATTTGTCTGTAAGTTGGACGATAAACCAGATATTTGTTTAGAGTCGGTAGGAGCTTCTGACAGACATAAGAACACGAAATGACAACAGGGAAACCATTAAATGTAGAACACAACACATTATAAACACAGGTTTGCATGCATCATAATAAAAACAAAAACTAGCATTAATTACTAAAAGATCTGAGTAAAAGAGGACAATAATTGTGTGGTTGTCATTCTCGTGTTAGAAACTGAACACGGAGCTGTAATCAATTTGAATACCAATTGAAAACAGAGCTGTAATCAATTTGAGTATTTTGTTAATAAAAGAACATGACAGAATCAATTGACAAGATAGAATTGACAATGTTTCAATGAAGTATTCGAAAGATCACTTAGCACTAACAAAACATAAAGATAGAAAATAAAATTACTATTAAGCATGCGAATTTGTATCCTGTTTGCGTTGTTTGATTTAAAACGCTCTGGGACATCAATAATAATGCATTGAAAATCAGTGGAGTGTAAAACAAGGTTATCGGAGAAATATAATTGGGGTTAAGCTGTGGATGTTTATTGCATGAATAACCTTGGCTGTTTTAGCGATTTTCAATTATCAAAAGAAATTCATTATAATGATTAACACAAGCTCTGCCCTGTGCATGCATTGTTTTTCTGTGTATTAGTTATAACGTTGCGTTCTTTTTTTAAAAACAACACAAATGAATTACGATACATTGATTAATGCAAACAAACAACACAACGTATTAAATGAAAGTCGGTTAAAAATACAAATACAAAAACGAATGTTAGCATTGAAATAAAATTAACGTTTTCTTCATTATAAAAATTATATGCTCCCATAAAGAAGCACATGTTAGCTATGTTATTTGAAAACATGCCCCCTAATTGCCTTTGTGTCCGCCGGCCTTTTCTTCATTTAGCTGAACACTAGTCTTATCGTTTCATTACATATACATTAAATAATAAAACATGAAAGTAAGTTTGCATGTTTTGCGTGACGCATTGGCTGATGTTGGAGTCAAATGTAATAGTTGAGATTAAATGTAAATATTCAACCGTTGAAGAATGAGAAATGACAAAATATGTATTGAACGACATTTAACAATACTTATCAGATATGAATTATTTAATTCAATAAAAATGTTTAGCTATTAAATACATCTAACAGAGCATAGTAGCTTGTCGAGCGACCTTTTTGACCGTGGCGATAATTGCTTGTACTAAATTCATGTAAAGAAATATTACCCCATGCCCGTGTAATTTTAGACATAATAATAGCATTCAGCATTAACCGGCATCGTTGATGTTAATGACATTAAAATCGTTGATATTTATTGACTGAGGGTGTTGATGTTTGTTGCATGGTATCTGCTTATTGAATGTAATGTTTATATTTGTGTACACGCACGGTATGACAGTAACTATCATTTATCACAAACTAACACTTTGCTATTAATTCTCACTGATCCGTCCCGACTAGTTTATTCATATTCCCATTGGCCTTGTTAAACATGTTATGACATATCGCAAGCACCTTGTTTTTCGGTTTTAGTTCTTTTTGGTTTTTGTTTTTTAAAAAATACGTAATATTAAAATACAAAATGATATATACAGACTGACTGACTGACTGACTGACTGACTGACTGACTGACTGACTATTTATCGTTTAGATAAGTTTAGTTTAGGTACTAAATGTTCTAGATGTTTTTTTTTATTTTATAATAATTTAAGATTGTTTTACGACACATGTGATCAAAGTTAACCATAACGCATAATTGTGAGTCGACATATATTGAGCTGATGTGAATTGAAACAGAGCGTTTTATGAACAACTCTTATCACATTAAACACTTTAATATGTATGCTACTTGTCAAGCTATTTTGTTTGTTAACGAAACACATCACCTATTTCTATAGTCTCCGAATGCCTTCATTGTAATGATAGAACTAAGATTTTAGATTTTTGATAAAAAGGTTAACCACAAATGCTATGCTTGAGAGTAATACAGCCACATAAACATTACCCCATAGAGGTCTCACATATTGCCGTATTGGTGTTTTTTATGTCTTGATTGTTATTTGATGTTTGTTGATTTTTCCTGGAACGCCAATCCCCTCTGCTAAAAATAACATTATCCTACAAACGTTTTTCGATTATTTATAATACTGACAAAAGGTAGAGTAGGGAACCATTGAGTTCGGAGTCATACTCTTTGGTCGGTCATTGTTCGTTTAGTTTCAACCCTGACGCAATGTCTATCAATTTTTAATGCTTTATTCATATCATGGTTAGGAGAAGCCACATATTAATTAGACAGAAATGGGTTCGTGAGACCTGTTTATCAGTTAATGTGTTCTGTTCATGGTAATGACTTTAACGTGATTGTTTTATGAGCCATTAAACCTACCCAACCGTGTTGAATATTATCAATTATCAAGAAACCTTACAAATGTGTTATTTGATTAAACGGAATATGACTTACACTTCTCACAATGACGCAAATTAAAAAGTATCAATGATTATATTTAGTAACATGCTGTCATTAAATAAAGCCTTAAACATAATGTGTACTCAATGCAAAGTTCTCCAGGTTCCAAATATTACAAATAGTAATTAATTTCAATTTGAAGAAAAGGAACGATTTGTCGTAACGTCATATCATACAGTAACAACCAAATACCAAAATATCAAGAAATGAAACATAATGCGGGGCTACCATAATAGAAGGTGGATTGACAGGTCGCTTTAATTAACCGATAAATATGACATTTCCAGATAAAGACTGTTTAGCTAAATGGTGTTTGTGTCAAACTAATACGTTTTAGAGTTGATTGCAACACAAGTACAAATAAGATTCTATAAACGAAAAAGAAAGCTAACATTCCAATGTGAATAAACAAAACTGTCATTCTACACTGAACAAATTAAGATTTTACAAAGAAAAAGAAAAGTCATAAAACAGATATAACAATGAGAAGGTAAAAATCTGCAATAAAAAAACGGTTTCTACGATGAAAAGGAAAAACAAAAACTTTCTACAATGATAAAAATAAATAAGATTCTTAAATGATAAAAATTCTATTTTACAATGAAAAAGTAAATTAAATGTTCATATGAATAGAAAATTCAGATTATGTAACGAAAGGATCTACCCTGGAACATTATTAGTTATTTGGATTCTTGAAAGGTAACATGGGCTCGCATTACCTGCCTGGAAATAATATTTACCGAGCCGCTATACTGCAAAGCCTTTTATTGGCGTGTTCTTTAATCCAATCCAACAGATGTCAGGACAATTTTACAACTGAGATATGCTGTATACTTGAAAAATGAAATACAAATGTACATTTAATAAGTCATAAAGTAAAGATTTTTTAGTTTTCTATTAATTTGTTTCCATTTAATAAAAAAAATCGCACATTCATCCTTTTATTATAGAAAGTATATGAGCATAAGCAGATTACAGTTCCTATAACGTTTCTTTAAAATAATGCTGCGAAACCCCAACGGTAGCCTAAATTTTCGCTACTATGACGTCATTTTGTAATGCGGTCAATGTAAGATTGTTGATGTCTGTGCTCCAGTTTCCACTCTTGAAATATCAGGAAGCATGTGTTCTAGCCACAGTGACTAGTGTGTTAGTGTTATAACTGTCACCAAATTCGTCAAACAAACTGGACATTTCTATTCCACAAATGACATCCAGAAAGTTTGTTATCGCTGGAAACCTCTGCAGTGCCAATGTCAGCGAACATCACTGATGAACGACCGAATACTACTGGTCCAGTAATGCAAGTCATATGGTATGAAGTGTCACATTTTTATGAGTTTGACGATATTGATAGTTAAGGG
>JAUMGZ010192874.1:0-13087 GCA_032359645.1 Pododesmus macrochisma | reverse complement strand
TATTTTTGAAGAAATGTCCGAAATAATTTTGTTGAGTTTTGCTTCACTTCCGGGTCCAAAAGAATGTGCCAGATGAGAGCATTTTCCGCAAGGAACAGAGGGAAAATATTGATGATGTCCTCATCTGCAAATTTAGCTGCTCTAACGAAATTTTTAAGATAGTACAGCCATTGTTTCGCGTCTTCTTTAAAACTTCCTACGAACTTCTGTGGTGTGAACTTGCTTAAGTCCATTATTGCAGCACATCCGTCTAAGTCCGTCTTAAAGAAGAGTTAGAGTCTATGTTTATATTGATTCCATTGTAGTTTTCCTAGTCCACCACCAGTGTAATGGTGGACTGTAAAGAATGCCTTATTAGAAAGCTTAGGCCAAATGATAACATATATCGAATAGGTATATAAGATTAAAGGTCACATCTTAAGTGCAAATGTAACGTTGATAATATTCTAAAGCCGTAAGTCCATGGACATTGGCAAACAATAAGAAAACGTTGGACGCACACAGAAAAGTTAACTAAATATACATTTATTAACTAAAAATGGAAACATCATGAACTTTTATTAAAAAAAAATAGAAGCGAAACCAGGTGCTAGCGATATGGTAAGCGTTTCCTACTACACATGTGTAATCCGCCGCGATGCTTCCGAGTCATTCCGGTGTATGGTAACCCTTTCGAACGATTATGTACGAATAATTTGAGAGAAATAGTCGCTTAAAATATTGAATTGAGAAACAAAAATATGTCATGTTGGGAAAACTATAGTTCAGCGTTCTCACATCTTATTGAAGGGCATACTGCGGTGCGCATGTTGAAAATTGATTGGTTACCTCTTCTGATACGCAAAGCAACTGGAAACCCGTTTAGGTGAAAAGAAATATGTAAACAACAAAAGCGTGTAGAATATTGTAAACAATGGTACATGTATGTATCATCCGTGGTATTGATGTTTGATTTTGACAAAAGAGGGTGACTTTGATATAAAAATAAACTCAAAGTCCAAGTGGTATGGTCAGTCATACAGTTTGCAATCGACTAACCTTCCTGTCTACCTCTTCATATAAAGTTCACATGGGTAGTTCAAAGGCATTAGGACGGTGTCACGGTCAACACTAGGGCACCAAAGGGTTTTAATTCGGGAATACATTATGGAACCTATATCGGTTTATATAAATAATGTTGAACAATCCTATTAATAACATTCCAATTCACAATTCGCAGAGAATTTTTTTATTTCTTCAAAAAGCGAATTTAAGGAGCAGTCATAAATAAATTTTCTATACGACGAGTTTACGTGTAAAACGCATAAATCAATGTGTATAATATTCCGTTGCAATATATTTAACTGAAAAAACTTGTACTGCTACATTATGTATTTGGTATTGCTTCATAGTTGATATGGCCTTATTAACACAACTGATCGACCTATTGAACTCACTTCTGCCAATATCGAACAACAATAGCTTTCATCGAGGACAAATATTGTTGGGAATGGCAGGCTTTCAGTGTACCGTGATTGCGTTTATGGCACTTTTGAATGTATTTTGCAAATTTCAAAAATGTTCTCCTAATACACCAAAAGACCCAGAGCTTAAGGATGTATTAGTGTGAGAGCCGAACATTTTATAAAATCAAACTTTTTTTCTATTGTTGATATTTGGAAAGACGAGGTCCTGGGAAAACAGTTACATAAAAAAATTATATGTTGCCCACATTCTTTTTCGACTAGAATAATTCGACAATAAGAAATTTGCATAAAAACTTATAGAAAATAAGAAATTCTCCGTCTTATATTAAGGCTAGCATCATTATTACATTTAACTTAAAAATCTACAGTTCAGGCAAAATTCAGAAAAATCTTACTTTGAAAGTGTTACTTAAAAAACTCTCTACGTAAAACTCTGACGACCATCTTTTTTAAAGATATTTCTTGTTAAACGGTTGAAAGGGTTACCATACACCTTAATGACACGGACGCATCGCGACGGGTGACACATGTGTAGCAGGAAACGCTTACCATATCGCGAGCACCTGGTTTCGCTTCTAGTTTTTTAATAGAAGTTCGTGATATTTCCATTTTTAGTTAATAAATGTATATTTGGTTAATTTTGCTGTGTGCGTCCAACGTTTTCCCTTTGTTTGCCAATGTCCATAGATTTACGGCTTTAGAATATCGTTTTGGTTTTTCGAATACTCGCTCTTAAAATCGTATCTTGTAAATGTGCATGTCTGTGTTTTTATCAGTCTGTAAGGAATGATCTTTATGAATTGAAGGAACACATATCTTGTTTATGGTAACGCATGCAGCTTTTAGAACTTAAATATGTTTGTTTGTTTTTTGGTGGTTGACCATCCCTTTCAACTTAAGTTTAAGTCATACCAAGATGGTGTCTGCTGGTGATAGAGCACCCTAATGACGACTGTATAATGTTGTCGCAAATAAAATGCAGCAGATACATTGACATGATACTTCACTCAGTGACAATATCCTTACGACAAGCCAACCAGTCCATCACCTACACAGAAGTGCTGAGCGCCTAGCAGGAAGCAAGTAGATAGCTTAATTTTGACGTCCCAGGTTTGACACGGGGTCGGTATTCGATTCCTCGCCTTTTTTATTAGTAAATCTGGACCAAATCCCGTCCATCGTTCGTCGTAAACTTTTCACTTTTTTTACTTTTCCGAAACCACTGGACCAATTTAATCCAAACTTGATAGGGAGTATCCATAGGGGAAAGGAATTCAGATTTGTTCAAATAAAGGGGCTCGGCCGCCAGGGGGCAAAAAGGGGGGACATTTGACAAAACTTCAAACAATTTCTTCTAATAAACTAGAGGGCCTAGAGCTTAATGTTTTGGTATTTAGTAACTTTAGGGCATGGAGAACCAAGTTTGTTCAAGGCGTGCGTAACCCTGGGTTCAAAAATAGGTTACGCATTTTTAGGTCAAAGTTAAACACTATAGCAAATATGTTAACTCTTAATATTTTTGACTTTTGTCCAAAACGACTGCACCAATATTACCCTAACTTAGTAGAAGGCAACTATAGGGGTAAGGGTATCAGATTTGTTCAAATGATAGGGATCGGCCCTGGGGGGAACTACTAGAGGGGCTGAAAGGGGAAAATTTGACAAAACTTGACAAAATTTCTTTTTATAAATAAGAAGGCCTATAGCTTTATGCTTTGGTATTTAGTAACTTTAGGGCATTGAGAGCCCAGTTTGTGCAAATATTGACCCTGGGGTCAAAAATTGCTTACGCATTATTGACAAAATTCAAAACTGTAGCTATAGCAAATATGTTAACTGGACAGATTTCATCCAAAATTTGAAGAAGGCATCCCTAGGGGAAGGGTTCAGGTTTGTTCAAATAATAGGGCTCTGCCACATGGGTAAAATTTGACAAAATCTTCTTATTATAAAGTAGAAGACCTAGAGCTTAATGCTTTGGTATGTAGTAACTTTTAGGGCATTGAGAACCAAATTTATTCCAGGGGTGACCCAACGCTCAAAAAAAGTGTTACGCATTTCGGAGTCAAAGTTCAATACTGTATATATAGCTTATATGTTAACTTACAACATTTTCGACTTCTACTGGACCAATTCCACCAATACCGGGATATCATCCTTATGTGAAGGGGGTTAATATTTATTCAAATGATGGGGCTCAGTACCCAGGGAACGTCTCTTGGGAGCCCAAGTGGTGACCATTTGATAAAATAGAAGGTTTAGTGCTTAATGCTTTGGTTTGTAGTAACTAAAGGGTATGGAGAACCAAATTTGTTCAAGGTAATCCAGAGGGACATTAAGGCCCGATGGGCCTCTTGTGTTTAATTTGTGTTTTTTGAACACATGTCCATTGGTTAATGATTGATTTTCTAATTTAGTGAGTTGTGGATTAAAGGTAATGTATTTAGTATGTTGCACCATTGTGCGGTGAATAAAACAGGAAGTATATACTTCTTAAGGTTATGTACTATATGCACTCGTCTGTTAGCTAACTCGATCAATTATAGATTTTCAAATGTCATTTCGGGATTCGATTCCTCGCCTTTTTTATTTTTAATTTATTTGACTTTGACGCGTTTTTTTTATTAATGATTACTTTCATAATTTCGTAAATTGTGAACTATAAAAATTGTATATAACAGATTCATACCGTAAGCTATATTATACACAGTATAATGCATCATTGTGCAATGGAAAAACCCAGGAAGTAAATATTTCCCAAGTTTCAATATTATAGTATAATGCATCATTGTGCATTGAAACAAACTCGATCCGGAAATTAGGATCAAATAAAGTTTAACGTCAATTGAAAGTGTTCTGTTAAATTATTTCTTACATGACTATGTTAAAAAAAAACCAAGTATTTAATGCCTTCCCGTTGCAAAGTACCCCTCGGTGCTAGAAATTTACCATGTGCTATAATTATATTGCGTTATTACATAATGCACGGTTTTATTCTGTATATTCTGAAATCAGCTGTTTTCCAATTTTTCAAGACGAAATCGATATATTGTACGTATAAATGTCTCGACCGTGCAATATAACGTTTCTTTGCACGGACACATGACCTATTTTGCATGATGACGTCATCGTTGCGTTGCCATGTTCCAAAAGACGTTGATTTCAAGTGTTGGCGCTGACTGCTTTGCTAACTATTTGTCAAAACATGTATAGCAGATAGATTTTTCTCCGCTACCGAGGACAATTTAGAAAAACTTTTGGCAAACTGCAACTTTTATCGTAGTGAAACAGTAAAAACAGAAAGGTGTGCACTTTCGAATCGCATTTGGCATCTGTCGGAAAAAATGTTTGATGAACTGGAAGAACTGCCGTCACAGTCAAGATTGTAAGGCAACGATCACGTGATCGTGCAATATTGATTATGTGACCTGCAAAACATACGTTTCATTGCACGGTCGAGAACATTATCAGTGCAATATAACGTTTTTCAGTGTAGTATACCTATGCCGTATGGGGAAATTTGAAAATAGCAGAAAATAGCCGATTTCATCGTATGCAGCTGTCTGAACTGAAGAAGCTATTAAGAGAAATATGTCCAAAGTTCTTTTATTGACAGCTTGTCCACCTAAATTTTGAACAACCCCTTTTCATAAAAGTGACATTTTTTATCGAAAAACAGTATGTTCTCCTGCGTTCTCTGTTGGTTCTCTAGCCTTTGCTTGTTTAGGTATTGCCTATTCTAAATTCAATTTCATAAAGTGGTCGATTGTTGATTAATTATAGCTTGTTCAACCAACAACATGTTTAAAATGTGAGTTTGAGCCGTAATCTTGAATTTGAGCTTTTTGTTTGCAATTTTTGTCAACTTAAATGAAAGTGAGAAGATTCGCGGTCTTTTACACTGGTTTCTTCGTTTGAATACCCACCACAAGGTGGCTAAACACATATAGTTTTAACACAAATCGACAAACATTAAGGTACTACTTTGATTCAAAGTGTTTTCATAACATAAAGCGTTGCTATAATGAAATAGTGTATCTGAAAGGAAACTCCATAAGTGCCAAACACTTTAGCAACCTTGTTTAGCCGTTTATATATTAGCGTCGTACAACGTTGACTGAACGTTATAACAACGTGTTACCACATGACCGTTTTAATAGAATCGCCCTTTGTACCCCAGCATATTTAATCAACTTGCCTGCCCCTATTTAAATGCCACACGACAGGTAGTGTAGTGAGTGAATCAGTGACGAATCTCCGAAGAAGTGACCAACATATACATATATAAACTCACAATTATTTAGTTTTTGAGGCTTACACATAGTTATTGCAGGAGGCAACGCGTAGTTTTGAATAGTTATCTCCATTTGACATTGCTGTATGTTATTATCGTTATATTATCCTAATCAGAGATCATAGTTAAATTTGAACATAATACTTAATTCATGTACAAACTAGAACTATACGCTGTCGACGGCCCGCCTTCGCATATTCCCGCGCAGATAGTTTGACCCCCTATCCCACCAAGTACCCCTACCCTTCCCCTGATCACCAAATGCTAAAATTAGTTGCTGTAAAATGTAGCACTCATTATTATGTTTGATTTGCTATGCTACAAGACTATATTAAAAAAAAAAGATTTGACCTACATGACCCCGCCCCTTCTGGCCCGGCCCTTGGGGATCATATACAGAATTTTTTCAGAAAGTTGTGTGCACTTCTCCGTACACATATCTTATATATGTCCAACAACAACAAAATTAAATTCCTATCAAAAACAGTGAAAAACAATTTATTTTGATCCTTTACCCCTCCCCCTTAGCTCCAAATGCTAATATGATGTAAAATTTTGAACTCATGATTATGTTTGATTTTATATGCCAAAAGACTTTATTTAGAAAAAAAGTGTACCCCCATGGCCCCATCCCCTACGGGTTTAATAAAAAATTTGTGAAAGTGTGTGCACTTCCCCATACATATTTCTACTATGTAACAAAGCTTCAAGTTCCTATCTCAAAAAGTGTACGAAAAGTTATGTTTACCCCTTATCTCCCAAAGCACGCCTCCCAAAGCACCATATGCTAACATACTTTGCTGTAAAATGTAGAACTCGTGATAATGTTTGATTTTAAATGCTATAAGTACCCTTTCTCTTAAAATTAGACCCCATCACCCCACCCCCTTTGGCCCGGCCCCTATGGGTCATATAAAAAATCCGAAAGTGTTGTGCACTTAACCATACATATATCTACTATGGCCCAAAGTTTCAGGTTTCTATCTCAAACGTTGAAGGAGGAGTTACAGGGTAAGACAGACAGACGTGCAGACGTACGTACGGCGGAGACAATAACAATATTCCCGTTTTCTTCGAAAGCGCGTGAATACTTGGGAAACTTAATATCGAATCCAGAGACTTTCTTGTACGGACCCTAATTGCAGTTTTGTTGGCTGTTAAATTCACGCTTAGTACGTTACATGTTGGTTTAAAGATGTTATCATAGACAATTTAGGAAAAATGTTTCGCTGAAACTCTTAATATCAATAATTTAAAGTGTTTAAAATGTATTGTTTGTTGTGAAATACAACAGGAAACCACAGTAATGTGAATACTTCTACAATTACTACACGTTTCTGTAAAAATCTTTTATTCAAATCAAAACGTTATATACATACCATTTATTAAATACATCCTGAGTTGTGCAGTATGTGCATTGCTTGCCTCTTTGCCTTCATGTAACGCATGTGCTACTATAACTTCTGGTTCGGCGTCGGGTGGAGGGGCTACAGAAATACTGTCAGATAAGCAACCAAGTAACAGGATAACGCATGTTGTCACAAAGTTTGTAACATGAAACATAATCTGAAAAATAAAGATAAATCTTGTTGCATGTGTTTACAGGAGGGTCCCTCCTTATGTTGGTCGGAGGCATGTTTCAGATTGCATTTTTGTATTTGGACAACTGTAATTGTGAGCTTGCTTGATGGTCTTTTGTGCAAAGGATAAGTTAAAAGTCTTCTTCCATCTTGCTGAAAATCTATCTTGTTCAGTCTTTCTTCATTATTCCAGTTATTTTACCTTCTTGTAAATGTTTTTTTCTGTGTTTTCCTGATAACTTTATTCTTTTTCCTTTTTGTCCTTTCATTTCTAATCTACTTTATTATTTTTTTAACACCAAGAAACCTTGTAAACCGTTAGGCGAATACACAAAAGAGAAACTTTGAACCGTGTTCCTCCCTCCTGACAGTTGTTTCGAATGACGCAGAGATAACGTAATGAAGACACAAAGATTAAAATTTACAATTCACGTAAGTGTGGAACTTAATCTTCTTAGGTCCATAACTTAGTGACTGTCAAGTAATGAGAAGTAAACAACGATATAAAAAATTAGATTTTTTTAAAAGTTACCTCTTAATAAAGCAAAACCTAAATACAATAGTTGTAATATCTTACTTTCGTGACCACTTTAGAAATTGCACCATGCACTAAATAATAATGAATGTTTATGAATATTGTGAACAGTTCAATGACATTTTCAACAAACGTAAATGCGTAGAAATATATAGTATTATATAACGTTGCAAGACATGACATTTTGAAATACATGTATTGTGTCTATACGAGACTTTGTCTCAGAAGATTGAATCATTTTTAGTTCAAACTATTGATAAAATACATACTTGCAAAGTGAAATTGGCCAACAATACATATACTATCTAAATCAGACGTAAAACCAATTCTATGTAAGAAGGGATCTCGTCTAAGAATTCATGTTTAAATACGAATTAATCATCATCAATAGATACTCAAGAAAAAATAAATACAGAACAGACAAATCTATGATAAACAAAAAGTGGTACGACAATCTGGTTGTTAAAGCCAAAAGTGGGGGCAGGGCAGTCTTATGGTTGTTAAAGCCAAATATGGAGATAAGACAGTCTGGTTGTTGTTAAAACCAAAAGTGGTAGTAGAACAGTTTGGTGGTTAAAGATTAAAGTAGAGGCAGGGTAGTCTTGTGGTTGTTAAAGCCAAACGTAGGAGTAGGGCAGTTTGGTAGTTGTTATAGCCAAAAGTGGAGGTAGGGTAAGTGGTTGTTAAAGCCAAAAGTAGGGGTAGTACAGTGTGGTGGTGAAAGCCAAAAGGGATGGTAGTGTAGTCTTGTGGTTGCTAAAGCCAAAAGTGGAGGTAGAACAGTCTCGTGGTTAAAGCTAAAAGTAGAGGTAGGACAGTCTTGTGGTTAATAAAGTAACAAGAGACCCATTGGGCCTTTATGTCCACCTGGCTACTTTAGCAATGCAAGCATATCTTTAAACTTAATTTCAAGGAACATCTACAACAAGTTTCCTGAAAATCTGATCAACAGTTCTTAACAAGAAGTCAAAAATGTTTAAGTCAATCAGAATCCATGACGGCCATATTGGATGGAATTTGGCAAAATCAAACGCAAATCTTGAAAGGGGTCCATGCAAGGAACTTGTACATCAAGTTTCGTGAAAATCTGACCAACAGTTCTTGACTAGTAGTCAACAATGTCTAAGCTAAGCAGAAGACACGGCAGCCATATTGTATGGAATTCGACAAAATCGAACACAAATCTGAAAGGGGGCCATGCAAGGAACATGAACATCAAGTTTCGTGAAAATCTGACCAAATGTCGCAGCCAATCAGAAGCCACGGCAGACGTTTTGGATGGAATTCGGTTACATCGAACACACATTTATAAGGAGGCCATGCAAGGAACATGTACACCAAGTTTCGTGAAAATCTGATCAACAGTTATTGACAATAAGTTGAAAATCTCTCAGCAAATCAGAAGCCAAGACGGCCATATTGGATAGAATTCGTCAAAATCGAACACATATCTAAAAGGGGGCCACGCAAGGAACATTTGCATCAAGTGTCGTGAAAATCTGACTAAAGGTTCTTGACAAGAATTTAAAAATGTCTCAGCCAATCAGAGGCAATCGGCAGCCATATTGTATGAAATTCAGCAAAATCGAACACAAATCTGAAAGGGGGCCATGCAAGGAACATGTACATCAAGTTTCATGAAAAGCTGACCCACAGTCGTTGACAAGAGGTTGATCGGCCAATCAGAGGCTACGGCGGCCATATTGGATGGAATTCAGAAAAATCGAAAACAAATCTGAAAAGTTCCATGCAAGGAACATGTACATCAAGTTTCGTGAAAATCTGACCAACGGTTCTTGACAAGAAGATTAAAATGTCTCCGCCAAACAGAAGCCATGGCGGACATTTTTGATGGAATTCGGCAAATTCGAACACAAATCTTAAAGGGGATCATGCAAGGAACATTCATAGCAAGTTTGGTCAAAATTGCCTCAGCAGTTTTTAAGAAGAAGTTTAAAATGTGAAAGTTAACGACGACGACGACGACGACGGACGACGACTGACGGATTGGTATAGTCAAAGTCCACTTTGACTTTGAAAAGTCAAGGTGGACTAAATATGGGGCAGGGCAGTCGTGTTATTGTTAAAGCCAACAGTGGGGGCAGGACAGTCTTGTGGTTGTTAAAGTCAAAAGAGGAGGTAGGACAATCTGTTTGATAAAGCAAAAAATGGGGGCAGGGCAGTCTTGTTATTGCTAAAGCCAAAAACATGGGCAGGGCAGTCTTGTGGATGTTAAAGCCAAAAGTGGAGGTAGGACAGTCTAGTTGTTAAAGATAAAAGTGGAGGTAGAATAGCCTGTTTTTATGATCAAATGTGACTATGTTCCCTTGCCCCGAACATGTCCCAAAAGTGGTGGTAGAATAGTCTTATGGTTAATGATAAAAGTGGAGGTAGAACAGCCTGTTTTTATGATCAAATGTGACTATGGTCCCTTGCCCCGAACATGTCTCAAAAGTGGTGGTAGAATAGTCTTGTGGTTAAAGATAAAAGTGGAGGTAGAACAGACTGTTTTATGATCAAATGTGACTTTGGTCCCTTGTCCCGAACATGTATATTTTTGTCAAGCATTGGAGACTAAGATTGAAGATTTGGGTCAAACTATTGTTTTGATAATGGCTTACTTGTGTATGTCTCGGACTTCATCATTTAAATGAGAGTAAATCTAGAAGCTACCGAAAATAACCTTCGATACGACGCTTTTCCATGGACGCAGGGGAGATAACATTATTTAACCGAAATATGAGTAGAACTCAGCAGCGACCTACGCATTGACGGTATATTTCACTGATTCACTCATGAACTTTGCAAGTCTACCTTGGCTTCCCTAGATACAAGTAGATGAAATTTGACATCTTGAGAACTATCTAAATACATGTTTTACAAAAAAGTAGCTTTATAGCATCATCGTTTGTTGTGCAAAGCATCTCTTGGTCACGCCAGTACTAAATGCATGATCCAATGTTGAATTTTGACACTCGGTCCGAATGATGCAAAAACATCCACACTCCCTTTTTGTTCTTACATGTTGTGTGCGTACAATTCTCCCAAAATAAAAGTGGGAAATATCTCGCATATAGCTTGAGACGATCTTTGTGATACCCAGTTTCCCGTGAAACTAAACACTTAAATTTGTTTTCAGTTTTTAATTAGCTGCGCCCTGAATGTAAGTAAAAAGGTCATAACCTCACACCAAGAAGCCGACTGTAAGGACAAAACCTACCTCATTATAAACCCAAAAAACCTTGTCAACCATTAGGCGAACACACAGGTAAAAGAGGAATTTAGAAACGTGTTCCCCCCTCTTGACAGTTGTTTCAGATGAAGCAGAGATGACGTAATGAAGACACAAAGATTAAAAAGGGTCAAATTTACAATTCACGTAAGCATGGAACTTATTCTTAGGTCTACAACTTAGTGACTGTCAAGGAATTAATAGTAAACAACGATATCAAAAATAAGATGTTTTAGTTACTACTTAAAGAAGCAAAACATAAATACAATTATTGCAATATCTTCCTTTTGTGAACGCTTTTTGAAATTGCACCATGCACTGAATAATAATGAAATGTTATGAATTTTGTGAACAGTTCAAAGTCATTTTAAACAAATGTAAATGCGTAGAAACATATAGTATTATATAACGTTGCGTTCCGGTAACTACGCGACGCCGCGGTACATTGTATTGCAAATATAAATGTGCGGTTCCACGAGCGCCCACATTCCAATTTGTCTCTAACTTTGCATGTTGTATGCACTTTGTTTTTTAAAAAATCAAATATAACTCAAATTAGGCCTCCTTGTTTGATTCCTTGACCGAAAGAATAGTACATATATATTCTAAAGTATAACTTAACAAAAAATGATAAAGTTTAACAAAACCACGTCATATCACCAGCTCTATATTGTAAGTATTATTTTAATACCAAATGGGATTGGTTAAAGTACAAATTGTATGTTTTACGCCTAATAACATGTCAACATTTTATGAAAATTTCACACAAAATTGTTCAAGGTGCAATTTGTTTTGGGAATTTCACTTATTTATAGAGAGTGTTCAACACTTTTTAATTTTTAGAAAACATCCTTTAGGTATTACCTTTAGTTTGTTAAAGTAAAACTTCTGGAAATTTTCCGTGAAAACATTTTTACTGAATGATATTTGAAACATGTTTATTATTTCGCTTAATGTGTGTTTTGGAGTTTTGTCTACTTTCTTTGTCAAATGTTAAATATACGGGTGTATATTGTTAGAAACAATTATTTAAATGAATTAAAATATTATAAGTTGTTTACACATATATTTTGTTTATTTTGTTGAATACCTACCACCTTCGATTTCTTTCTGATATCCACAGGATTAAGTTTGGTAAAACAGGTTGAAGAAGAGTATTGAATAATATTGTACAATATTTAGCAACAATGGGTAGCCTTTTCGAACCCCCTTTTTCCGTACCTTAACATTTGTTATTAGAAATTGTATGAAGTCAACTGACGTATTGTTAAATTTGTTAAATATCTTCCTTCGTCCTAAATATGTAAGCATCAACGGGCATCCTTGTTGGATATATAACAACTTGTTTATCAGTAATTACTGGTAATAGCAAAATAAACTTGATATGGCTTAAAATATGTTGAATCCATAATTATAAACGGCATCAAATCAATAACAAACCTATGTTTTTGAAAATATACAAAGTACCTTAAGGAAAATGCAGTGAATACAATAATGAAACAAGTACACGTATATATATATATATATTTTAAACTTATTTTGTGATTTATAAATATAATAAATATGCTATTCTTAGATGTATATTTCAAAAAGTATAAATGATAATCTTACTCGTTTTGGAAGGCAAGCGAGACCGTTGTATTTCAGACAGATGGTGCATTTTCGGTGGTAACATACATCATAGTACAAATTACTAAATGCCGCTTCTGGCAATATAGCTTGGGTGTGATCCTCAAGTATGCCATCGATACATGTATTATGATCACCATCAAACTTGTCTATATCTCTAGAGGTATGTGTCTCATATATGCTTGGTAGCATTAAAGACACATAAAAGTTGTACCTGCATTTGTATTTGGTTCAAAAACCATTCCTGTAACTTGCCGTAGGTCGGTGGTTTACTCCGGGTACTCCGGTTTCCTCTACCAGTAAAACTGGCACGTCCATAAATGACCTTAGCTGTTGATCGGACAATAAGCC